>BQKZ01007130.1:9675-26897 GCA_036244855.1 Temnopleurus reevesii | reverse complement strand
AATAGCCTCATGAAACATTTTTAGAGTACCTAGTATTTTGTGAATTCCTTAAATTTCAGAGCTATTTAACTATTCACATTTTGCAAAGTCATTGGAATAGTCAGCAGAAGGCAGAAATGATTTCCACCTCTTAAACCCCCCTGAAAAGAAATAAATGAATGAATGAATAAAAGAAGTGAAACGTGAAAATTTGATGAAATTGTATTATAATCATCCATTATACTTGACATGGTCGGTGGCGAGAGTAACTCTTTGAAATGGTCAGCAGATGGCCGGAATGATTTTCACTTCATTAGAATAAATAAATTGATAAATAAAAAAAAAGTGAAAACTTGATCCACTACTCTTGACAGGGTCGGACGAGAGACTAACTCTTTAGAATGGTCAGCAGAGGGCAGGCGATTGGTCCCGCTCACACCAAGGTTCATTCCGCAGACCGCCTACACAGTGACAGCCAATCAAATTGCTAACATGGCCTACGCCCACAATGCAACACTGCCAGACCCAGAGGAAACGGCTCGCAAAGAAGGTAATGCATACGTGCCAACCTCAAAATGTATTCATCACTTTTTCAGTCATCTTTCACTTGATAATGCGGTACCAAAAAGAATGAATCTAACGTGAAAGATGCATTACACCTGTCTCTTCAGAAAGGCTTTCATTATCGACTGGCACACAGTGTCTGTGGCTATGATGTGCAAGAAGTGTTCTAAATATTTGCTTGTGATACGCAAAGGCAAACCAGTCAACCTTGAGAATTCTGACATCTTGTCTTCTTGAATGCAATGCCAGCGGATAATGAGGTTTATCTGAGGAGGCACTTGCATGTAGTACAGAATAGCGCTATTGTGTTTCAAATAATTACAAATATCCCTAGAATTTGAACCCCTAGTAAAGGGTAATAGGCTCAAAATATGTTTTAGGTTGGCACCTCTGGTACTGCCAAGTAGATGTTAGCTAACACTGCGAGCTATTGTGTGGACTGAACTTTGAAATTTGCAGAGGAACTATATGTAACTTCTGGCTATAAAGGAGAATTCGGGGGAGCTGAATGTGGTCTCCATGTAGTAAGATTAAGGTTACTCGGGGCTTTATCAATCACTACCCCCCAAGAAGAATTATTTAAGGGGGGCTTTAAGAAAGTATCGATAGCATGTTTATAAAGATTCACACACCTCCATGAAGAAATTGAATTTAGTTTTCTGTCAAATGTAGATCTCAAGCCATAGCTTTGTATTCATAACTATTCTGATTTTTTAATCATTTTCAACCCAAAGATATCAATGATGTAAATCTGATTGAATTTTTCATTGGAACATATTGTATATGCTAGTTGCATTCATTTATGAGTTTCTTTTCTCAGATGGAACTCTTTTTATTTCATTTTCTAGGAGAGGAACTGAGGGGATCCGAGAACTCAGAAAGTAACTTCATTGTGCTACCACCTGGAACCGTCTTGCCTAAAGGTAAGTCCTGTCAGACACATAAAGGGAATTTTATCTGAGATTCAATGAATTTACATTGACTCGTATGCAAACCTCACTCAAGAGCTAGTCCAGTCACTCGGATACGAGTTTGACCGCAGCTTTCAATATCAAAGCGTCAGATATTCAAAAATCCCTGTGCCTCGTCTCGCAAGAAGTCATTCTGGTATCCATTCCACCTAAACGTATGCATAGTGGAGGCATAAACGTGGACACATAAACATGGAATATTTATTGAGACTTGGAATTTTGCCTATATTAGAGATCTCATAGGGCCAGACCACGTCCAGACAGAATGGCATCAACAACCAAAACAATTCAATTTCTTTCAGCCTCCCTCGATCTTGAACAGCTCAACGAACAAGCCAAAACAGCGTTATCAAGCCTCCTCCCCATCCATCTCTTCCTCATCGTCATTCAACTAATCTGCCTCCTCTTCATTCGCATCCTACAAAAGCAGGTCCGCATTTGAGTCTAGTTTAAATGACTTTGTCTATATAGTTTCATTTTTTTTCAGCCTCCCTCGATCTTGAACAGCTCGACGAGCAAGCCAAACAGCGTTACCAAGCCTCATCCTCCTCTGCCTCTTATACAAGCATTCCGGCATTTGAATAGTTTTGTCTTAATTCAATCGTTTTTTCAGCCTCCCTGGTTCTAGAGCAGCTCGATGTGCAAGCCAAACAGCGTTATCAAGCCGCCGTCTCCACTGCCTCCTCCTCATCACCATCCTATAAATCCACCTCCTCTTCATTTGCATCCTACAAAAGTAGTTCTCCATTAATGTCTTCCTTGAATGACTTTGTCTTTTTTCAAGCCTCCTCCTCCACCTCCTACATTTGAATGACATCGTCTTGTTTTAATTTCTTTCAGCCTCCCTCGATCTAGAGCAGCTCGACGAGCAAGCCAAACAGTGTTACCAAGCCGCCTCCTCCTCCACCTCCTCATCAGCATCCTACAAATCTCTCTCATCTTCTTTCTCATCCTACAAAGCAGTTCCGCATCTATGTCTACTTTGAATGTCTTTGTCTTGTTTTAATTTCTTTCAGCCTCCCTCGATCTAGAGCAGCTCGACGAGCAAGCCAAGCAGTGTTACCAAGCCGCCTCCTCCTCCACCTCCTCATCAGCATCCTACAAATCTCTCTCATCTTCTTTCTCATCCTACAAAGCAGTTCCGCATCGATGTCTACTTTGAATGTCTTTGTCTTGTTTTAATTTCTTTCAGCCTCCCTCGATCTAGAGCAGCTCGACGAGCAAGCCAAACAGCGTTACCAGGCTTCCTCCTCCTCCGCCTCCTATACGAGCAGCCCCGCATCCTTCCTCAGTGCTCTCACAGCAGGCAAGCTCTCTTCTCATACCTCCTCATCATCATCTGAAGGCAGGTCAAAGGGCAAGACATCATCGTCGAGTGGAAGCAGTGCAGCGCCCTCTACGATGAAGATCACATTCACCAAAGTTGGGAGCGGCACTACCCCCACCACTAGCCAGGGAACCTCACAAAAGGTTTGTTGATCCACCTGCCATTACCATATGACATCACAACCTTTTTTTGCTTGGTTAGGTCAGATTTTAGAATAGTTTGCTAACTGGCTTGAGTTTGCGAGTTAAGCTAGTTAATTCCCTTATTTTAAGAGGTAAATTTGGTTTAGGGGCGTTGATAGTTCTAAAATTCTTGAATTTGGAGCACAGACACTTGCCTAGATTAGTGATCTGGTCCACTCAAGTATATAAAAGGGAATGATAATGCTGATGTATCTTGATGATAGCGATGATAATTTTGATAATCTCGCCGATGATGATGATGAAGACGATAATGATGATGATCATAATGCTGATGATGATGACAACGATGATGATGATGGTGATGATGGTGGTGATGATGAAGATCATGATAATGGAGACAATGGATATTAGAAAGGTGATGATGATGAAGGTGCTGTTTTGGACTGCATCTTTGCAGCACCTATCCATTTTTTTTCTTTGACCTTTTCCATATGACCTAGTGAGAATTCTTATTATTTCTTCATCATACCTTATTTTGTTTTGCAGCAAGTTATAATCATGTCCAGTGCAAACACAGATCAGAGTCCTGTGCCAGATGCTCCAACTCGGTCCCAAGGAAGACCCGCCTCCACTAAGGTTACCATGGCAGCATCGGCAGATGGCCAGCCTCCCTTCCAGATGACATATGAAGGTTTGTTCAATGCTCATAAAGTATGCTTTATGATTGATAAATATAATTATAATGCATGCATGCAGTTCTATCCAATTTATATACACCTTGAGAGTGCTCAAGGTGTATGTATTTTAAGGTCATGGATTGTTTAGGATAGTAGGTTATTATGTGTAAAATCCACTAGCTATTTTTTTTCTTGCCTCAGCAGATACCTTTAACAAGTTTGCAGCCTGGTTCTTTTGCCAGCTTTATTGATCATCTTTTTGCATGAACATTGTGTTTCTGATCAACACGGATTTCAAATGCTTTAATCCAATATAAAATGGGATAATAATAGCTCTCTGTTATTGAGGGGGCTGCGTGGAAAACAGTTTGTAAAACTGAAAAGATTATCCTGGTTATGTATGATACATTATCATTAATTGAAGAAAGCTGATCAGTTGTCTAATGATGTGCAAACATAGATTGTAGGTAGCAGCTGAAACATTGCACTACCTGTGTTCTCACATTGTGAGTCTACTGATGATTTCTTCAATCAATCTTCACCATGATGAAACTTGTTAAATCCATATATTATTATTGTTATTGTTACAGATCAGTTGACTGGTGTTGTAACTCCCTACCCACCTGTCTCCAAGCACAATCGGAAGAGCAAGCATAAAACCTCCAAGCCGTTCACTATTATCCAGCAGACGCCCCCTCCTAGCTTGAGTACTCTGACTAGTAGTTCATTCACTACTCAGAGCACCAGTAGTTTGGGGCCGATGGGAGCCAAGAGGTCTGGTGTTGTACCGCAAAGACCTGAACCAGGTGAGCATTTCAGTGACGTTGTTGATTTGCAAGTCATGAGGCGAAATAAGTTGTTTGGTTGCCCTTCAGTGACCAGCCTTTTGAAAATGGTCCGATCTGACCTTTATAAAAATATTCAATCAATTAAAAGTTCACAGCAAAATCAAAGAAAATGTGTGAAATACGACCTAAAAAGTAATTTCCAGATGTTTTTTTGGCTTTTAACTGCCTTCCATTTTTTAGAAATCTTCTTTTTTTCACAAGAAATGTGTTCCCAAATTAAGCTCTTTATAAATGTTGTGTATTTCTATTATTATTATTTTCATCCATCTTACTATAATTAGATAGACAGACAGCTTGAGTTATGATTTTTAAGATTGCACAATCACAGTGTTGCATCATGTCTTTAACGTTGATGCCTATTTTCTTGTTTTATGCAGGGATGAAGTTAATCACACAGACAGTCGCCAGTAGCGCAGGCCGGATGTCGTCAAAGACCTATCAAGTTTCAGCAAGCTCGGCGACGCCTTCCGTCCGTACAACCACCATCGGTGCCCAGGCATCTCGTAGCTCAGTCACTACAGGTAAATTGTCATTTTCTTGCTGGTGTTCTCCATTATCTCCTGTTTTAAAGATTATATGTAAATGTTTATATTGGTTTTGGGAGAGGTAGCTTTTCAGATATTTAATTAATTTTGACTGCAGTAAAACTAGTCACATGCTTTTTTTTGCAAAACAAATTAGAGTTTCTTTTAGGAGAAAAATCAGTCCAGATAAAAGTTGTTTCCATTATTATATATTATGCCAGCACACATTCGTTTTGAATTTGTTGTTTTATTTATGCTATATGTACTTTTATAGATATTATTTTGCAAAGCTATCTTTGAATAAAGGTAAGAAAAAGGAAAATAAACCAACCCATAAGCATGTGGTGCCAACTGGAGGGAAAATTAGGTAAATCAAGTAAAATTAGCCACATAAAATGCCATTTATGACATAATATTTCAGGGCACAATTTGATTGCCCTTTTCCTCAGCAATAGGAATTTTTGTCACACTTTTAGCAGTGAAATGCATGTCATGTTCCACTTTTCATGTGTAGACCTGGTCTTGTATTCACAGGGTCCCAGCCCACAGGTCTAGGCGCCAGAACCATGGTGACGTCACCTGGTCCAAGGATCGTAACCGTCCCAAGTCAGATGGGAGGTCGCCCTTCGTCTAGCACGAGTAACGTCATCACGCTCTCGCCTATGTCGCTACAGCAGAAAACACCGGGGAAGAATGCTGCAACTACTGGTAGGAAAGAGTGGAACTCACTGTTTTAATCTTTAATTATGAGCATTTCAAAATATACACAAATTAAGAATATGCATATAACAAAGTGTCATACATAAGATAACTAACAAATAATGGCCATTATTTAAAAAAAAAAAGAATTCTGAGTAAATCCCGCAAGGCACATGAGGTAAAAAGGCCAAAAAGAGGGTAACAAATACTAGGAAGAAACTAAACCTTACAAAAGCTTCTTTTTTATTGATTTGTGTAAGAAAACCCAGTGAAAATTTTCAGACATGTTGCCAATTTAATGACATTATGGATGTACTATTAACCATCATTTTGTTTATATTTATGAGGCAAAATTCACCATTTCTACAGAAAGATATAAGTTTTCACAAATGTAAACATTCAAATGTGGGATCTACGCATCTATCATGAAGATATCCAATGATTCGAGTTTTTAGGAAATCATATTTCTTTTGGGGAAAAAAACTATTTTCTATAACATTGATATGTTTTTTTTTTGTAGACTAATTGTGTTTGTCTCAATATTATTCTTCTCTTTCTAGTTGTTGTCACCAAGCCTGGGTCTATGGTTCCCGGTAAAACCAACGTGATTGTGGTCCAGAAATCTCAAATCAAATCAAAGATGATTAGCTCGCCTCGCTCGGCCACCCCCGGAATCATGGTAACAAATATTTTTGTTTTAACCCACTGATATCTATATGAACTGGATATTGGCTTGTCACGGTGAAGTGGCCAGTCAACCATTTTACCACTTGTTTTAAATTCTAAGATGATAAAAGGTGCCGTGGTGTAGTGGGTCGAGTCTCACCCAGTGTGTTAATTTCCTTCAGCAAGGAATTCATCCACATTGTGCTGCACTCAACCCAGGTTGGATGGATGGGTACCTGGTAGGAATTTATTCCTTGAAAAAAATGTAGCTAAAAATTAGAGAAAACTTTGTTATCTCAATAGACTCTTCACCAAGGGAAGTATTTTAAGTCACCTTACTGAGTACATACATGTGCAATTTTTATAAAATAAAATTGATATGCTCTTCTCTTTTAAAAGTGAATCCCTATGGCTACATCACATTCGTATAAAATAGTCGCAAACAAGAGAGATTTTTTTTCACTCAATAGATTCTTTACCAAAGAAAGTTTTAAGTCACTTTACAAAGTAATGATGATAATAATGAACGGCTTTTATATAGCGCTTATCAACTCTTCATGAGAATTCCCTAAGCACTCTACAATTGCAGCATTATTACCCAGGCTTTAGCCCGGCAGCTACCATGCAGCGCACTTGGCGTTTCAAGGAATAAATATTCCTACCAGGTACCCATTTACCTCACCTGGGTTGAATGCAGCACAATGTGGATGAATTTCTTGCTGAAGGAAATTAATGCCCTGGTTGGGACTTGAACCTACGACCCTCTAGTTGAAAGGTGAGAGTCATGACCACTACACCACGGCGCCTCCACGCATGTACAGTGTTTTTTAAATAAAATCAATGCTCTTCACTTTAACACATTGACCACTGAAAGCTACAGTATAATTCCTACTGACTTTATGCATGGATTACCCAATTCCAAGAGTCAATGGGTTAAAAGTAAACTCATATTGCAATATGGTACCTAGTATCAAGCGCAGTAGCATATATGCATATAGTGATTGCGCTATATAAATGGACCTATTATTATTATTATTCTTGTCAATGGAATGTTTGGATAATGGTAATGATGATTATAATATTAATTACAACAGTGATATGGCACTTCACACTGGCGTTCGTAAGCGTCTTGCGAACTAAGTCATTGTGAAGTCAAATTTGATTGAATTAAATGAAAAAAAAATGAACTGATTCACGCCATTTTTCATCCTAGACACATACAACAGCAATGCTGACACGCCCCAAGATTGCCATGACGATGACCGGTGGAGTCAGGTCACCCATCTCACCTAACCTACCTGGTGTTGGTATGCAATCCGTCCGCTTCCCTTCACCTCCATCCTCCGGTCATCAGAAGAACATACGTGGCCCCTCCCCCGTCTCCGTAGGAACGGCATTGGGCGGGGGGCGTGGCCCGTTGCCAGGTCAGGTGCGAGGTCAGATGTCGAGTCAAGTCGGGGTTGGAGCTCTTGGCAAGAGTCAGGTGAGATTAATTTCATTTGATAATTTCATCTCAGCCCCCCCTTTTAGGGGTCGACTGTACCGCATAAACGTTCCTAAATTTTCTGAATAGGGGTTTATAATAACGTGCATGTCTTGGACAAAGGGGGTTTTGTTCAAAAGTTGCAATTGATCACAAGTTGCAGTTGATCGGAACGTAGCAATCAAATTATTGTTTCATGCGTGTATTGCTAAATGCGCATACAGTGCCCGAATGAAAATGCATGTTACAATTTGCAAAGTTGCAGATGATTTAGAACAACAACCCCAAAGATTCCAAATTTCATTGAAATCAATAAAGTTTTTGTGAGAGTTTTCCAGAGAGATTTTGTGGTGTTTCAGGTTTGGATTTTTCTAAATAGTTTTCTATTAAAAGGAATAAATTTAGAGGTAAAAACATTATCATGTCACATCTTGCAGTAGCCATACCTGTCACTTGTTATCTCAGAGATAATTCAATTCAAAGTACATAGATTCCTTTTTCATGGGGCTAATTATTCACCCTCAATTTTGTCCACCCCTTCTCCCCAACAGGGAATGGTACGGTCCAAATCACCCATCGCACAAAGCACGGTCATGCTGTTGGATGACCTTGAGGCACATACCAAGGTCAAAGGTCATCGGAGGTCATCGGCAGGGTCGCTAGGTCAAGGGTCATCAAAGGTTGTAGTTGAAGAGATTCCAGGAGGGGTGATGCGGAGTGCTAGTCTAGGTAAATCAGAATTGTCAAATGAATTGTTGTTTGTTTGGTTAATAAACAATTTAGATAATTCTTGTCTTATCTAGACATGGAAAAAACAAATAGTTTCTGCAATGAAAAAATAATTCACAGACATATACAGCAGGCCATGACTAATTCGACAGAGAAAGTGTTCAAGTTTATGTGGAGGAGGCTTAGTGAAGATACTTGGGCAATTCTCTGTCATTTGTTTATTTTTCATAAAATATTAATACTACATATGACTTATAAGGCGTCAAATAGACTACGGTTTAGTGCTCAACATTCTATGACATTAGAAGTTTTTTAGTTTTCCAAATACTGAATTCTTCAAATTTATCAAATCTCATGAATATGGAAAAATTGGCTGGTACGAACTCTTGTTCTTACAGCAAAAAATGGGATGGACTAAAAAAAAGAATGTGCACACATAGCTAGGAGACTCGCATGGAGCCTAATTGGGATGTATGAAGCGTAATCCACATCATGTCGGATGAATGGATTTTGAATTAATTTCTTTCACTTGACCAACATACAAATTATAACTTTTGACCTTGGATACTCTTTGAATAATATGCATTATCAATTTTTTTGATAAAGATAAGATTTGCTTTTTATATAGCGCATAAAGCACCTAAAGCTTACAAAGCGGAAAAAGAAATTACATGGAGAATAAATATCTGCTGTAAAAGCAAGAAAACAACATACATTTTGTATAGTGCACTGGGTTCAGGTACATGCAAATCATTTAATGAACAAGTACTTCTTTACTTATTGAAATCAGCAATATTTTGAAGTTAAGTTGGGGCCGAGTTCCATAAAACTGAGGCTGCATGTATGGAAGCGCATTCATCATATGATTTGGTCTTCATCAAAGAAACTACCAACAGGCCAGAATAAACTTAAAAATTCAGATAAGTGTTCTGGGGGTATTCCTTAGAAGCATTCATAGGCAAAGACAAGTAGTTTAAAGAGTATGCAGTTACGAACTGGAAGCAAATGTAAGTTTCATAACACAGGGTTGATTGATTTGTATTGTCCCATATTCTCTATGCAGGTCGAGACCCTTCTCTCATCTTCCAAGCTTCCATGGGGAAGCCCAACACAGAATGGATCGATTACGACGGCTCCCCTCCTTCTAGCCAATCAGCATCCTCCGCTATAAAGGCTCTCCTCGAAATCAGGGGCCAACCACTACCCACAACCTCGTCAGGTAACCCTTCATTTCTCTTTTTTAATGACTATTTATGCTCATTGTGCTGCACTCTACCCAGGTGTGATTAGGGACCGGTTGAAAGTGACCACAACATGGTAAATATAGCATTGAGCGCCTTGAAGCACCTGCTGGAACAGGCCCTAGGGAGTGGAAATTGCACATACATACTTAGTATAATCTATGAAGCATAGTCATTATATGGATACTCTACTGCGCTGTGAAGTCAGGGTCCGTGGATATTGTTACTAAAATAATGCAATAATGCAAATACAGTAAATAAGACAAAAAATAGAATCCTGGTGTGGAGAGCTACACATGCAATGCATACAAATTGCTTATGTTGTTAATTATAAGCATCTACACATTCTCTCCCTTATTATGATTTACAAAAGCTCTTGATATTATCTACTGTAAAAACTATTATTTAGTGTACAAAAATAGTCATGAATTTTTATCGAATTCACCGACTTATAGATATATCTACTTATTAGTGGGTTGTTATGCTCATGTTTGTCATTTTGAAAGAGTATTGTTCAAAGAATAACGGCATTAAAATGAGGGAAATGTTAGCTTATCTACGGTCCCAAAATTTGCAAAAAGTAAAGCCCTAGCAAAATTTACAACATTAAAACACTAGCAAAAATTCCAAATATAAAACCCTAGCAAGAGTTAAAACTTATACAGCATTTGTTTTTGTGTTTCCTTCGTTATTTGCAAAAATAAAACCCTAGCAAAAGTTTACAACATTAAAACAGTAACAAAAATTAAAAAAAAAAAACCCTAGCAAGAGTTAAAACTTATACAGCATTTGTTTTTGTGTTTCCTTCGTTATTTGCAAAAATAAAACCCTAGCAAAAGTTTGAGATTATACACAACTGATTGATTGATTGAGTTTATTTCAAATTCGATGAAAAGCCATGTATGAAAAAATAAATGTGAACAATTTCAAGTAAACATAAATGGAACAAAATCATAAAGGAAAATCGCTTTTTTTTTTCTCCTTCGTTTAGTCAAACATGTGCCTTTCTCTGGAGTGTCGCCCGTTCTGCCTCCCTCTACGATGGGAACCAAGCCGCAATCAACGACCCTTCGTCGCATCCCATCATCCTCCCCTCCCATCGACCAACCACGTGACCTCTCCCACACCACTGCCAGTGTAACCACTGCCGCCAGTGTAAACCCCATAGTGACCACCCCATCCTCCTCCAACGAGCGACTGGAATTCTCTTCGGACCAACTCTCCAGCGTCGTGGACCAGTTCGAACAATTCATGGAGAGTGACGAGATGCAGCAAGGATCCACGTCCGCTCCCGCCGACTCAGAGAAACCGTCGAGTCGCGGGAAGGAGGAAGAGGCGGCAAAGATCGATCCGTTTGAGTTTGTGGAGGAAATCATCTCAAAGGATACGGAAGCGATGGTAAAGCCAAAGCCGGTCTACGGGCTGGAGATCCCCAAGACCCCTGTCATGGATAGGTCACATGTCATCGGACATAAGATCAATGTAACACCCCAGGTTAGTTTGTGCTGTTAGTTTAGTGTAAAAAAAACAACTTACAAACCAGGAAATGTAACAAAAACATTTTAAAGCTACGTATTCATGTTGTCACATTCCATTCCAAGAAACGCTGTTCTAATTTTGTCTCAATAATTACATCTTATTCAGCTCCACAGCTTATTCTGTTGCTAAATAATTTCTTTTGAAATGCAAGGAAGTTTAACATATAGAGGTGCACTCTCACCTTTTAATGCCATTTTGCCTGTATCTTTATATTCCTGAAAGCTGAACTAATAGTATTCATATGACTGGAAAGAGAAAAATACACAGCATTTTCACAACAACTCCCAAATAAGCAATTGATTTTGAAGTCTATCGTTGAATTGAGGATGAGTGAATGTATGGAGGAATGAAATCATTGATGATGAATCCATTTGGATGCACCTGCAGAGGTGCCCATTGCATCGCTGCATTTCATTTACAAATAATAATAATNTTTTTAATTATAAGCATCTACACATTCTCTCCCTTATCCTGATTTACAAAAGCTCTTGATATTATCTACTGTAAAAACTATTATTTAGTGTACAAAAAAAGTCATGAATTCTTATCGAATTCACCGACTTTTAGATATATCTTCTTATTAGTGGGTTGTTATGCTCATTTTTTTAGTTTTGAAAGATTATTGTTCAAAGAATAAGGGCATTAAAATGAGGGAAATGTTAGCTTATCTACGGTCCCAAAATTTGCAAAAAGTAAAGCCCTAGCAAAATTTACAACATTAAAATGCCAGCAAAATTTGCAAAAATAAAACCCTAGCAAAAGTTTGAGCTTATACACAACTGATTGATTGATTGAGTTTTTATCAAATTCGATGAAAAGCCATGTATGAAAAAATAAATGTGAACAATTTCAAGTAAACATAAATGGAACAAAATTATAGAGGAAAATCGTTTTTTTTTTTCTCCTTCGTTCAGTCAAACATGTGCCTTTTTCTGGAGTGTCGCCCGTTCTGCCTCCCTCTACGATGGGAACCAAGCCGCAATCAACGACCCTTCGTCGCATCCCATCATCCTCCCCTCCCATCGACCAACCACGTGACCTCTCCCACACCACTGCCAGTGTAACCACTGCCGCCAGTGTAAACCCCATAGTGACCACCCCATCCTCCTCCAACGAGCGACTGGAATTCTCTTCGGACCAACTCTCCAGCGTCGTGGACCAGTTCGAACAATTCATGGAGAGTGACGAGATGCAGCAAGGATCCACGTCCGCTCCCGCCGACTCAGAGAAACCGTCGAGTCGCGGGAAGGAGGAAGAGGCGGCAAAGATCGATCCGTTTGAGTTTGTGGAGGAAATCATCTCAAAGGATACGGAAGCGATGGTAAAGCCAAAGCCGGTCTACGGGCTGGAGATCCCCAAGACCCCTGTCATGGATAGGTCACATGTCATCGGACATAAGATCAATGTAACACCCCAGGTTAGTTTGTGCTGTTAGTTTAGTGTAAAAAAAACAACTTACAAACCAGGAAATGTAACAAAAACATTTTAAAGCTACGTATTCATGTTGTCACATTCCATTCCAAGAAACGCTGTTCTAATTTTGTCTCAATAATTACATCTTATTCAGCTCCACAGCTTATTCTGTTGCTAAATAATTTCTTTTGAAATGCAAGGAAGTTTAACATATAGAGGTGCACTCTCACCTTTTAATGCCATTTTGCCTGTATCTTTATATTCCTGAAAGCTGAACTAATAGTATTCATATGACTGGAAAGAGAAAAATACACAGCATTTTCACAACAACTCCCAAATAAGCAATTGATTTTGAAGTCTATCGTTGAATTGAGGATGAGTGAATGTATGGAGGAATGAAATCATTGATGATGAATTTATTTAAATGCACCTGCAGAGATGCCCATTGCATCGCTGCATTTCATTTACAAATAATAATAATAATCTTAATGTTGGCTACTTATATAGCTCACAGGTCAACACTACGATGCTCATTGCGCTATCACTATTGATCTATTTACTAGTAAATATTCAAACCATTGTCATTTTATTTTAATTCTAACAGGTCACGTCAGTGATGGCTCAACCATCTCAGCTCCCTGAGACAGCATCATCAGTTGCTAGTGTTGTCATGGAAACAACATCCTCCTTTGACATTACTCAGATGAATCTAGAGGACTTGTCTTGTCAGAAGATGAGAGAGGATGAGGATGATGATGACGGGGATGATGACAATAGAGGGGATGATTTCGGAAGCTCTAGTGAAACGATATCACTGATAGGTAATAGAGAGTTATGGTGTTTTTGGTCATAATGGTGATGATGATGATGGAGTGGTGATGATGAGGGAGGTGATGATGATAATTAGGATGATATCAATAAAGATCAAATGTTAATGGTGAAGATTGAGACTGATGATGATGATGATGATGATGATAGTGAGGAATGTATCAATGATAATGATGTTTTAGGCGAGGATGAAGCTCTGAGGTGAGCCAATTCCTAGAGAGAGAGATAGTCCTGGTCAATGAAATCATATGGAATATCATAAATCGAAGGTAGTCATTTGGGAGGAATATGATTTTATAAGCTTAAGCAAAATGGGAATGATCATTGGTAAAAGGAGATGTTGGCCATTGTAGATAAATGTGTTATTCCGATTAATCAACTTCCATGGTTCTGCCCACCAAGGGTGGTGCTGGAGACATTGTGTTTTTGGGTTGACCCTCCATCCTGTTTTCATTCCCGTACTAATTCTTAATGCGCATAAATAAAATAAAATTATAATACATGTTCAACCCATTTCAGATACCAGCAGTGGTGGATCAGGGTCTGAGGGCATAATAGGAGCGGATGGGACGGTGAGAGCGAGCCGTCGTAAGAGGAAAGCACCAACGCCGATTGATGAGGAGACTGGACCCTCCAGCATGCCAAGCTGGGCAAGGGCTGCTTGGAAGTATGTACAAAGGCTTCTCAATTGTTTGGTGAAATTCAGCTGTAACCCTTTCTGTGTTGAATTAATTCTGAAGGTAGGGATTCAGTGTCCATCATTATAAGTCATGGAGATCATTCAATCTGATAGGCTTAGGAGGTGTTGCTAGAAATTTGTGATCAATTGCAAAGTCTGAGTCTAATGTCACAAATATCTCAAATCGCAAATATCATGATTTGATTGCAAACATGAATGCACATGTGGTCTTTTTTTATAGTACTGAGGAGCTTCCTTGATATTGATTTCTCTTCTATTTGAATTAAAAAAAAAAAACACTTATTGACAGTAAAAAAGAATCCACAGGCATTATCGGGTAGGAATCGAACCCACGACCTGATGACTAGACAGGTGGCTTATCACTAGTCCACCGAGAGCCAATGGTTGTGCCGGGACCAATTTGCAGAGTAGCAGCAGGTACTGTGTGAATATTATATTAATGATTTTTTTGTCAGGTAGATAATAATTGAAATAATTGTTGCCTTATCCCAACATTTGTTCTTTCTCCATCTCACAGTTTGCTTCAAAGAGTGATGCGTTTCCGTGGAGCTAACAGACCAAAGGGAGGAATCAATGCAGCATCATGGTTCACTAGACCAGGTACGAGCAATCCTCTGTATACTAATTACATGTATGCTTCCTTTTCTCGAGATTCAGATATAATCCTGACTGTGGCTCCCCTTTTCTGTTAAACACTACATTGGATCCAATAAGTGCCAATTCATTCATTGCAAGTATGGCATTCTTGAATTTGGCCTATTCAAAGTCGGTAAGATTCGCAAGTTCCTTAACAAGAAAACCACTAAACACCTTATCCATGCATTTGTACCCTCTCACTTACGGTAGACTCATGCAACAGTTTACTTTTTGGTCTCCCATCTAAGGTCCCGGTCACATAGGACCCCGGAAGCAACACGATTTACCGCGACTCTTTGTTAATTCACAGTTAACTGCCTCAGAACAACGAGTCGGAGTGAATCGTGTTGCTTCCGGGATCCTATGTGACCGGGGCTTAATCAAATACATGTACAAAGGTTACAGCAGCGCGGCTTGGAACAAAAACAAAGAAATATGATTCAATATCCCCTGTTCTGAGAAAACTATATTGGCTCCCCATTAAGCTCAAAATCAAGTTCAAACTGCTGTCTCAAGCCTATCAATGTCTTTATCAGTTAGCACCTATATTTCTCACAGAATTGCTCATTCAATATAAAAGGGAGAGATCATAAAGTTCTAGTAAAAGATCAATGTTCCCTATACCTAAAACTGCAACAAAATCATACGGTGAGAAGGAAAGTGTGCTTTAGAAGATTCATGTAATTATTATCATCATTATTATTTATGGTTATCTAATTGTTTTTTCTTCTTTAGTTGATCCTTTGGAGGCACCAGGCTATCACAAAGTGATCAAGAAACCGATGGACTTTGGTACGATCAAGAGGAACTTGGAGGTGAGGATGCTAAAGGCAAAGGAAAAAAGTGTTTGGTTGCCTAAGAATACCATTGTGAAAAAGTAGTGTTGGCAGACCTCCCAACAATTTTAAGGAAAGAATATTATTTGTTGACTAGTTTTTGAGGGTTTCTAGGCCATTGGAAACATGATCAAATCTGGATTTGACTTGATAAAAGCATTCATCATTCATCGTTTCTCTTAGTATTGCTTGAATGAGATTATAATTATGAAATTGATTCTTTCTTCAGGCTGCTACGTATCAAGACTTTGCTGAGTTCCACCATGATATGATGCTTGTTAGAGGTAACTGCCTTCAGTACAACCCACCGGGGCTGAATAAATTGTTAAAGGGGAACAAAACCGTGGAATTAAAGACACTATGCCATTCTCACAGAATACTACAAGAAATATTATAATTATTCTTTCTATACCTTTAGGCTGCTACGTACCAAGACTTTGCTGAGTTCCACCATGATATGATGCTTGTAAGAGGTAACTGCCTTCAGTACAACCCACCGGGCCTGAATAAATTGTTAAAGGGGAACAAAACCGTGGAATTCTCACAGAATACTACAAGAAATATAATTATTCTTTCTATACCTTTAGGCTGCTACCTACCAAGACTTTGCCGAGTTTCACCATGATATGATGCTTGTGAGAGGCAACTGCCTTCAGTACAATCCACCGGGGCACGCTGCTAGACGGGACTGTGAAGAAGTGTTCCAGTTCTACACCTCCGAGTATTCCAAGACACTGGACAGGTGGCAAAAGGTAAATAGTGATAACTAAATCCTTCAATTTATATAGTGTTTTTTTCCAGAGAATACAAAGCACTACTTAGAAAGACCTACATTAACCCTAACTAGGCCGGAGGGGGGTGGGGGGGCCTCAGAGGCCCTTCTCGATGGATTTCGCGATCGTTCCGCTGTGCAAAAAATTCGCGGCACACTGACTTTTTCTTTCAAGAGAACAGAAAGGGGGCCTGGGAGGCCCCCCTGGCTATGAGAACTCCCAAAATAGCCCGGCCTAGTTAGGGTTAAGCTACATTGGTTTTGAGGTGTTTCTTGAAAAGATCGAGTAATTTGGTATTGCGGAGAGATGCAGGGAGACTATTCCAAAGTTGTGGGCCCAAGGACTCAAAAGGACTGAAAAGAATTGAAACCAGTCTTTTTTTTTTTAACTTGGGAATCTCATAGGAAGGAGCACAGGTGGAACAGGTGGCAGAAGGTAGGCCAAAATAAATAAATGGGGAACAAACCTTGGAATTAAAGACACTATCAGGGATGCCAACCTAAAACCGTATTCTCTGTATTTTACGTTTGGATGAGGGGTACCTTACTCAATGGATATGGGTAATAATTCACCACAATGAAATACCACCGTGCATCCACCTGTCAACCTGAAAGCTTTTATCATTCATGTTACTTTTAGTATAAAA
>BQKZ01007129.1:8399-29513 GCA_036244855.1 Temnopleurus reevesii | reverse complement strand
ACGTGCCAATTTTCGTCGCGATCGCGCGTTCTACGGCCGAGATCTGAGGGGGGGGCGGAATCCGCCCCCCCCCGGCTGTGAGATGGGTCCAAATAACCCGGCTCTATTAGGGTTAAGCCATCTCGGCGGAGGTCTGTATGGATTGACAAGATGACGAGTGCAGCTGTTCGAGAGAAACACAAAGCATGGAATCGTTACCAGAAAAACCGGACTGACAACAACAGGTTGCTTTATAACCAAGCCCGAAATAGAGCTACAAATGCTATTAAGCATGCGAAGAGAAATTTTGATAAGAAACTAGCGTCAGAAGTTAAGACCAACCCAAAAAGCTTTTGCCAATATGTGCAGTCTAAGACGAAATCCAAGTCTTGCCCTTGCCTTGGTGAGCTAACTGGAACTGATGGATCGATTGTCACGGAGGACCTTGACAAAGCCGAAGTACTTAACAACTTCTTTGCATCAGTCTTTACGATCGAAGACATGAACAGTATTCCTTCTTTCCCGGACAAGGAATTCAGCTCAGAACTACATGTACATAGTTCAGATTCTGAACGGTTTCATAATTTCTCTACACCCAAATCATCTAATATACCCCAGCATACCAGCGCGACCGATAGATGGCGTGATCATATCTTTATACAGAACGCAAGAATTTTGGGTCCGAGAAACCGTTCAGAACTAAAAGTTTGTAAATTGCGTTGCTTCAAAATTTTGAAGCAGAGCCATTAAATAAAGACCGCCCACATTAAGCCCAACCTTGCGCTGATTGGATAGCGAAAATGCCAATTTCTTTCGGCGTTTGGCAAAACGTAAACAAATCGCACTGGCTATCTAGTCTATGTTTTAAGTGGCGATGTGGCGATTTAAGTGGCGATGGATTTAAAAAAATAACTTTTTTACGAGAATAGGTTAAGAAACGTTTTTTTTTCATACAGAAATGAAATATAATTAAACTAGGTATCTGAGTCTATTTTTCAGGGGAAACAATACTGAATAGATCATTGAAAGCAGGTTAAATGTTCTGAATATTGTCTTATCGTTTTGATTGTGACTGAAAAAGCAGCTACTACGCACATGTTTTTTCTTTCTCGCCCTGACCAAGGACATCCTTGCCCCTTTTTACGACCATTGGCTCTGTTTCAAAGTATTACAATGTAAATCTGTAACGCTGCAACCAAGAAACATGCAGCTATAAATATATATAGCAAGTTTCTAATAGCATGATAAACACATTGTTTCATATATACAGAAACAATTCTTTTAAAAACCTTCTTTGCGTTTTGAATCTACAAGAGATACTGACCTGTAATAATAATTGCTAATTTATATTATTTCACTTTTAATTAAGCCCTGATGAATGGTCCAATAATGAGTTAACCTTTTTCAATTTCAAGACCCTACCCCCTCCCCCCCCCCCTTTCTGGAGCTGACAACCCTCTCCCCTCCAAAATATAACATAATAATTATAAAATATGAGTAGCATTTTATTGCAGCTGAAATTTTGCACTCCCTCATCAACCCCCCCCCCCCCCCCCCCCCCCCCCGGAGTCTGACAATTAAGAAAAAGAAAGATTTTCTCGGCCAATTCCCGATGCTATCGTATCGGTCATTTAAATGTTAAACCTTTGGAACCTTGTTCATCTTTACGAACCAATAAATATAATATAACTTTGTATGTAAAGATGAAATTATTTGATTCAATCTTGAACAATTTATTACGTATATTCAAATTTATTATGAATTTAAATCAATGATAATGATTCAAAGTTATTATAAAACCCCCATGGTATATTTCAAAGTATTAAAAACCTGTCTGTCGTTTCACGAATTTTAAATTACTCAGCGGAAACCGTAAGTTTACTGAAAATCAAGATGTTGTATTGAAAAAGGCATACATGTGTTTTTTTGTTTTTTTTAAATATCCTGCTAAGTTCATGTTCAAAGAGCATAAACGATTCAAGATGATGACATTAATGGTGGCTACTTGTACAGAGCACATGTGCAGTCTTAATACCAATAACAACTATTTTAATTTTGGCCCGGTGTGAAAAAAACAAAATAATATTCACAAAACGTACTTTTCAATGGCATGACAATAACATGGATTGATTAACAATAATAGCCCTTCTTGGGCGTAAGAGTTATTTACTTTAATATAATTGTGTTCATTAAAATATTCACAAATGGCATACAATTACAATCAAAGTTTACACTCTGTGAAACAAATTAGTAAGATGAATGGCCAAGTCCAAACTCTTATCTTCAACATATCGGTGACTAACACACGTATGTAGTTATAATTCTAGTTGAGAACTCATTTAGAATGTAGGCCCTATACGATTCAATTTACAGTGACAAGAAATATTAAGAATTATGAATATGTTAGGTCAGGATTACAAAGTATAATTCATTTCCTCTCAAAATATCCGCACTGGCCGATCATTGATAAGAGGTATATAGAAGAGAAGGGGCTGCTAATGTGAGTGTGAGGAAAAGAAACAGAACTAGAATGTTGGCAAACTTCTATTTGCCATTTAGAGGTGTACTGTGGTACGTACTGTGTATTTTATATATGCGTTTGCTCGCAACGTCACACTGCGTTGAATATGCATGTGCTGGGCGGACCCTCGGTGCAAGGCCAAATTGCCTTATTTGGGTTGATCTTTTGACCTTATCACGTGATCGCAACTTTTTGGTCTGAACGATTTTTTTGTCACCCGTGAATCATCGGGGTTGCGCCCTCTCTCGGTCTGGCAGCAGTGGAAAGAAAAGTGATCGGGAGGATCGCACTCTCAAAAAATTGTTTAGAATCTGAACTAAGAACTACAGGACATTGTTATTTCAAGAGACATGGTGTTGGAACGCTTGCTTCAACTGGATAGTAACAAATCCCCAGGACCATATGAGATCCCGAATCGAGTTCTGAAAGAATTGGCCAGTGACCTAGCCCAGCCTCTTGCCGATTTATTCAACGAATCCTTGAAAAGTGCTACGGTACCAGATTTGTGGAAGACTGGTAATGTGACCCCACTACACAAGAAAGGAGACAAGCGAAATCCAAATAACTACAGACCTGTTAGTTTTACGAGTACAATCTGAAAACTCATGGAACAGATTCTTCGTGACGAAATCATCAGGCACATGACATCAAACCAACTATACAGTCCACACCAGCATGGATTCAGAAAGGGCAAGTCTTGTGCTACCCAACTCTTGGAAGTCACCGAGGATTGGACTAAGGCCCTGGATGAAGGCAATTCGATAGACTGCATATATACCTGGACTATAAGAAGGCTTTCGATAGTGTTTCACACCAAAGATTGCTATTAAAGCTTCATTCGTATGGAATCCGTATTTCTGCATCCTGGACTTTATCAATTGTACCTTTAAATTCAAATTGGAAAGAAGAAAAGATCTATTTTAAGCCTGTTTCTATCCATTAAATCGGAATATGTAGCAAGGGTTGTATTGTTCTTAGTATGGTCAATGTACACCATGTGGATGATAATTCTGTATGTTTCTATCCCATTCCCACTCTTTGGAAAGATTTGTTTTAAGATGCTATTATCAAAATCCAAGAGAAAACTTTGGCCATAGGTGTGGTGTCTTTGCTAATAAAATGACATCAGATTTGGGCTGCGGAAATCATATGACGGGAAATGATCTCAGGATATGGTCGTTCTACGTGTAAATCACCATCATCCAGAAATTGCATGCCGAGATTGAAATATCAATGCCTATTCAATTTACGCTATTGAAACCATCACAACTCATGCTACATTTTCATATTAACGGTGTAGCACCTTTGCAAGCACAAAATACCATGGTAGCTTTTACATGAAGTTTAAAACGTAGAATTGAATCAAAATAAATATTGGATATGAGTGAAAGAAGACCGGAAATGCTTCAGAATACAGTCATGCCTGTATGAGAGTTGTTATGTATTCAATATAATATGTTCTGAAGTCTACAGTGCAAAATGATTACTAAAGAGTTAACATATATCAATTGACAGATTCTCACAATATCTTTTTTGCACAGGTGACACATCAAGGAAACTCTTTGGTATAACAAAGCGATAACTTTACACAGCTTGAGTCTTCTTCAGGAATCATGGGTCGCAGCAAATCAGGAGAACTGGACAATCTAGTCTCAGACATGGATAACATGACACTATTTATTATGAAGATTATCTTCGTTGTCATGGTTATTGTCATCACTCACACCATATACAGCTGGTGTACAGGTGGCAGGAAGAAAAGTAAAAGTGGATCAAGTATAAAGAGTAGCCCAAAGGCTTCACCAAAGACCTCATCAATGACACCATCGGCACCTCCAGCTTCAGGCTCAGGCCCACCCAACAGAGACCCACCTGCTTATGATAGCATCTACCCTGATCTTAGCAAAGAATTGAATGCAGCAAAGACAGCCAATGGAGGAGGACTTTTCTCTTGGTTGTTTGGAGGAGGAGGAGGTGGGGCTAAAGATGCAGTGTTCCGCAATATAGCAGATCAGTTCTACACAGTGGATGAGGTCAGCAATGCCATTCGCCAGTCAGGCCTTGATTCAAGTAATCTGCTCTTTGGTAAGCCTAGCAAATTAAATCTACATACAGTGCCAGACATAATTCTTTACTTACTTGTGCTACAGGAAACTTGGGACATTATGATTACAATTTAGGATAATTGGACCATATCAATTGTTCTAGGCTTTTATAGTGCTAACAGGTAATCAAGAATATTATTTCATTCTTCTCAAATCTCATTGTGAGTTAAATTGGACAAAGTAAACAGCTCCCTATTAATGTGATTATTTGATGTTTGTTTTTATTGCAGGCATTGACTTTACCAAGAGTAACCTACACACTGGCATGCAGACGTATGGAGGAAGGAGTCTACACAGTATCCAACAGGGCCAGATGAATCCATATCAACAGGTTTGTTAATATTGATTTTGGGGTGTTGCTAGAAAGTTGCAATCGGTCGCACTCAACTGCAATCAAGTGCAAATTGGAACGCGCATTCCATTTGCCCATTATATGAGGCTTTAACAAGGCATGCGTGAAACAATGATTTTGATTGGAGTGCTCTGGAGTGCTCTGGAGTGATTGGAGTGATCAACAAGAACTTGTGATCAATTGCAACTTTTGAACATGCATGTAAGAGTTATAAAGTGTGAGCAATGATCAATAATTCCTCTGTGAAAGCGTTTCATTCATCTTTGTTTTCCAGAGCGGCTGTAGTAGCTTACAATAAATGGATGTACATGTCAGAGTGATTCTCCTGTAGCAAAAGGCTTGAGTAGCTGCTTTCCTTGATAAGGAATTTTGTGCTTGAACATCGCCAGAATAAAGCCATTGGTGACAATGGCAGAGGGTTATAGTTTTGGTTCCCAAGAAAGTATGTAGTCTACACAAATGTTGATTGTTGTAGTTCCCATCACAAGGTTGCCAGTGGCTGTATCCATCTTGTTTCTATTTATAGCAATTTTGTTACAGGTAGATTTGTTAAACCTATTAGTTTCAATGATTACCATCGTGACGAGGGTAAGCTGATCATGCAAGTGTTTTTACATGTAGGTATTCCCTAGACCATTAATGATAGAGTTCCATTTGTAATTATAACCATTTAAGGGGATGAAATTGATTGAGACGCTTCAACTATAAGTTATACTTTCTTTGATCTGTCTGTTAAACATCCTGTCATCTCTGTTTCTTTCCTGTTCAATTTGCATGAGTCTGTCACCTTCCAGTGTCTTTCTTGTCTGAGTACATGTAGCTTTTAAAACAGATTCTTCTCGGTCTCATACTCGGTCCAGCACTTGACTGTTCACTGATGATTTAAGACTTGCAATTTTGTTTCCTCTTTTTCAAAGCCTTTTGTTAGATTGGTATGCTGAGTCAGTCTTAGTATGCCGCTCAGGCTTTCAATGCTTACCCTTCTTGTGAGAGGTATGTTTTGGTTCAGTAAAAGCTGTGGCAAGGAGTTGAGTAACGTTCGCTTTGATGTCAAGCGCTTGGTTCTAAGAGACAGGATTGAAGGGTGTCACATTTTGATGGTCTAGAGTTACATTTCAGCTTGCCTTTCTGTTTAGGAGACTTGAGGGGTGTTTCACCAAGTTATCAACAACTCTAACTGATTGTGATGAAAGATTGAGAGACTTATGAGAACAACACTCAGTAACATACTCCAGGATTTTGTAAATGTGTTCATGAAGTTGAAGAGTAATTTGGTGAAACACAGCCCAGAGATAGGATTGAAGCATGTCTCATCCGCCTTTAACAGGTTTGGAGCAAGCTTTTTGTGTGTAACATGGGGCAGCAGTTTGATTCAAATCGTCATGGATGGTTGTTGGATTGTTCAATAATATTATATTTAAATTAATACAGTCCAACTTTGTTATAACAAGCACTGGTATAACGAGATCTCTTTATAACTAGGAAGTTTTCCTGGTCCCATCTCTTTGTATTTTGGCCCTGATGTAACAAGGTTCCAATATATAGAGATAATTTCTCTGATCCCAAGGACCTCGTTTTAATGAGGTTTGATTGTATTGTCATTTATATAGCGCTCTTACAGACATGTGTACCGCAGCGCCTTACAGCATTAAAGGCCCCAGCACACCAAACACGGCACGGCATCACGGCACGGTATTTACGCGATGTCTCCTCTGTGATTGGCCAATTGTTACAAATGTTGTGCGCGGAGGAGCGCGTTGGCTAATAACAACCAAGATACTGCGTAAATGCCGTGCCGCTATGCCATGCCGTGTTTGGTGTGCTGGGGCCTTAAGTCAGAGACAAGGCAGAATAAACTCCTATTCCATGACCAAGAAGGTGAAAGTTGATTGGCAGGTAGATCAATCTATTGAGCAGGTCATAAAGGACCGCAATATAGTTAGAGAATAGCTTCACATCTGGGAATCGTCTGATGTTATTATGATAAATTAAATCAACATGCTTATACCTTGAAACATACAGGGTCAATGAACTGATAAATCCCAGGTGATGCCTGTTGTAGCCAAAGGTTGCCGAATTGTGAATATAAAAGTGGCTGACTCAGCTCAATCGATTCTTGACTATGTGAGTCATTGCCTTTAAATTTTTAAAGCAGAGAAAAACTCTTTGTTTTTGGGTGGTGGAACATCCATTAGCATTATCACTCTGTGATTGAAGGGAATTCTAATCGTTTTACTTCTTCCCTCCTGTGCCAGGTGATATCCATCATTGGACGTACCCTCGCTTCGTTTGATGATGATGGCCTCATTCCATCATTTGGCTTTGGGGATTTATCAACGCAGGATAAGAGAGTCTTCCCATTCAGGTGAGGATGTATGTATTCACATTGTGGACTGTCAATCTTGTGCATGAGACATTGTGATTCGGGCATAACTGCTTAAGCGGAAAATTACAACAAACGCCATTACTTTACCAATAGCTTGATCAGCTGAGCCATATACTTTGTAAAGAAAATCTAAAAACCGTGCCAATATGAAATAATTTTTCTAGAATAATGTTTAACATTAACATTTTCCAGTGAATAATTTTGGACAGCAAATGAGCTTGAATTATGTCTTATATCAATTCAATTTGTAAAATTCTTCCTGCTTAATGCACCATCTTGAAAGGTAGAATAATGAACTATTTCGTATTGAGTTGACACCCTTTGGTTAATTTAGAGAACCATGAATTAGATGATTTGCTTGTGTTCTCAGCTGTACATTGCAATAATAATCTATTTCAAACACAATACCAGGAAGGCTACCTGCACATTTCACGTAACCCAGGGTCCTAAATTACAAACAGTACTTACTGTATTTTGAATAATTTTGTAAATCATGCATATTTTATGAAATAAAGTGGCTAGAATGAAAGTAAAATATCATGCTCAACTACAGCCAAATCTGTTTTGAGCCAACAGATTTAAATCTTCTGCAGATAACGAAATGAAATTCAAAGAGCATTAGGAGTTATAAGAATTTTATTCTTAAAACTCAGTGCTTACTCAGAGTGCTAATGTTTTCTTGATGGAATTGTATGTATTCATACTTTGACATGTTCTTGATACTGTTAAAGCCCAAGTACAGTTTTGGCAAAAGCGAATATTTTTATCGCCAAATTTTGTCTTCAAATCTATATAAAATTAAACATGATATCATGAACATATTGTACAAAAGATTGTGCGGAAAATGACCAAGTTTTGGAAAAGTTATAACATAAAGTGTGCAAAATATTTCAGCGTCGTAGCCCCCGACGCTAATTCAATATTTTCTTTCTTGATAAAGGACAGCTTTTTATGCACAGAATTGGATGAAAATTTCAGACTGTATTCTTTATGTATTCGTTTTTAGCATGCTTTAATCAAACCTTTGAAATAATTTTGTACATGCCCGATTAGAAACAGAATATTGTTGTAACCTAGAGAGGGCGCTAAATACGATTTAACGGTGAAATTCAAATTTTCAAAAGTATTCGCTCGTAGAAAAATATGCTATGATCTTGAAATGTGTATAGAAACTTTTTGTCATGGTTTATATCCCCAAAATTCACATTTCTTTTATCTTTACCAAAACTATACACGGGCTTTAACAATATCTTGTGGGTCTGTAAACATGTCATTAACATCACGGGCTATGTGCATGCCAAATTTCGGCGTGATCGCGCGGTCGACGGCGAAGATCAGAGGGGGAGGCCAAATNAGAGAGGGCGCTAAATACGATTTAACGGTCAAATTCAAATTTTCAAAAGAATTCGCTCGTAGAAAAATATGCTATGATCTTGAAATGTGTATAGAAACTTTTTTTCATGGTTTATATCCCCAAAATTCACATTTCTTTCATCTTTACCAAAACTATACATGGGCTTTAACAATATCTTGTGGGTCCGTAAACATGTCATTAACATCACGGGCTATGTGCATGCCAAATTTCGGCGCGATCGCGCGGTCGACGGCGAAGATCAGAGGGGGAGGCCAAATAAACCCCCCCCCCCCCCCAATGAACTGAGATGACTGAAATATCCCAATGGGATTAGGTTTAAAACTCAGTGCTTACTCAGAGTGCTAATGTTTTCTTGATGGAATTGTATGTATTCATACTTTGACATGTTCTTGATACTGTTAACAGACAAGATGGTATCTGCCATGGGTTCCAGGATGTATTGGATTGTTACACTAGGATTGCAGCTAATATTCAGATGAGTGGACCAACCAACTTTGCACCCGTCATCAGACAGGCTATTGATATCGTCAAGAAGACCCAAGCTGTAAGCCACAATCTTATTCCATAATTGTTTTGTATTATAAAAGTATTGGCAATTTTTCTAAAGCTATAACAATTTATGAGTACCGTAAATATATACATGTATATACTGCCTACCTATTGTCATGTGCCTATAGTCGTTTGCGCCTATAATACCGCAATCTTTTGTTACTAAATACTAACCTCTCAAAATGCCCCATCTCGTCACTTTGCTCTTACGTGTCCAGCCCATCTCTCACCAGCTACCACTCTTAACTCTTTTCTTTCACTGATTATCTTCTAGCCTATGTTTGTTTTGATTACAGTAAATCTGTTTAGAGTTTCATTTCTGGGAACCCAGTTACAGTGATATTGGTTTTGTATGTTCCATTTTATCTATATTGTTTGAAATAAAGTTTGGGAGATTATGGTCCCAATTTCTTTCTATTTCAATTCTTACTACGGCCCTACGCATACTCTTCTGCATATGCTGGGAATTTGCTTTGTAACTATCTCAGAATATAATTAGTTATTCAAAAAGTTTATGTCCAGTTCAGCTTTGCTTAGTTTAATAGATAGTTTCTCAAACCTCCGTAACTCGGTTGGAGTTATTCGGCTATTGTACTTCTTTGACAAATAAAAAATTATACTTCCGAAAGAACGACACGATATAAATTCAAATGATAGTATACAAAGAAAACACAACTTTTTAATAAGAATATGTTTCAAAGTGGCAGCACTTGACTTTCAGCTTAAATAATACTTACAAGTTAGGGTTTATATATAGCATTTGAGGTAATCAGCAATTTGTAAAAAAAAAAAAAAATGTGATTTCATGGCAATTGAACCAAGTTAATGAAGTATTGCGTTAGGGGAAACAGTAAAGCAAAGTTTCAGTACAATATTTGCAAGGGAAATTAGGCACATGGCAATTTATAGGCTGTATATTTATAGAAAAATCAAATCACGTTTAATTTTCTCATTTGATTTGGAAAAATTTAGTGTAATTTAGATGGAAGTGAAAGATTGTTTCTCAAATCCTGATAGGGCCATATAAACCCATATATGTATGTTTCTTTGGCTGCAGCATGTGAAAAATCATTTGCCTTAAAGAAAGTAGCCAGTTCACAGGGGCAGAAGTAATATAAACACTTGCCATAGTTTTTCATTGATTTGTCATCATAGGTTCAAAAGATGGACTTGTATTTCTTTGATTTATTTTATTTTCCATTTCAATTTCATTTTCACAATTTCAACAGTATCCAATTTCAGTATCCTTTCATGTAAAATGTGTAATTCTTCATCAAGAACTTTGTTGTGAAGTGAATAAAATAAAAGAATTCTGGAATGCTATCATTTTCCCATTTGAAATTTCTTTTCATTATTGAGCTCAGATGGGCAACACGATTAACAGAGTGATTTACATTCGTTTTGAATAGTCCAGAGGCCTGTAACATAAAAGAGATACGATTAATTGAATTGAAAATTAATTGTTTCTCCGTGTTACACATTTTGAAAAAGACTTATATTAAGATTGATATAAGTTTGATTGCATCTTTTATTTTACAGGCCACCGGACTAAATTGACATAGGGGTGTTGTTCAAAATCAACTGCTACTTTGCAAATTATAACATGCATTTTCATTTGCGTGCGGTATGCGCAGGTAACAAGACAATGATTTTAATTGGCACGTTCCGATCAACTGCAACTTGCGATCACTTGCAACTTTTAAACAACACCCTGATAGTCTGGGCTTGAGTCACATATACCTGACTATCAGAATATGGACTTTTGGTAAAGGATTGTTGAAAGAGTTACAATGTGCTAAATCATTTTCATCATTCTTTTATTTTGCTGTTTAGCAGTACCACATACTGATCATCGTAGCTGATGGCCAGGTCAACAGCGAGAGACAGACCAGGGAGGCCATCGTAGAGGCATCCAAGTACCCCCTGTCAATCATCATGGTGGGCGTCGGCGACGGACCGTGGGACATGATGAAGGAGTTTGATGACAAGCTACCAAGGAGGAAGTTTGATAACTTTCAATTTGTGGATTTCTTCAGGGTGATCGCAGGACGTGAGAATCCTGAAGCCGCATTCGCTTTGAATGCACTCATGGAGATACCAGATCAGTACAAGCTCATTCGTAAAATGGGACTCCTGGATTTCTAGACCTCATACTGCATGGGCATCAGTTGGTAATGGAACTCCTGGATTTCTAGACTTCACCATGTGATCAGTTAAAGGAATCCATAAGCACCTAAGGCCACCCTGACTTGCAAGAATATTACTATTGCCTTTCCAGAAGGGATTGCATTTGACTTGCAGGGATGTTTGATACGGGCTTTTCTTGAAATGACGTCATCAAAGAATCAAATCTGGAGATGATTGGAAGCTATCTGTAAATTTTGTTCTTGTATTCATCAATGAAGAGAATTATTAAAAGTAATGATTGGGTGGCATTCAAACCATTTATTTTCTGAAGCAAAAAAAGTGGTTCTTTAATCTTTCTTAAATTTAGAATTAGAATTTATAATTGTGTGCTTACACATATATCAAATTGAGAGGTCTAATCAAGATTCCAGTAAATCAATTTGAAACAAGTGNAAACAACACCCTGATAGTCTGGGCTTGAGTCACATATACCTGACTATCAGAATATGGACTTTTGGTAAAGGATTGTTGAAAGAGTTACAATGTGCTAAATCATTTTCATCATTCTTTTATTTTGCTGTTTAGCAGTACCACATACTGATCATCGTAGCTGATGGCCAGGTCAACAGCGAGAGACAGACCAGGGAGGCCATCGTAGAGGCATCCAAGTACCCCCTGTCAATCATCATGGTGGGCGTCGGCGACGGACCGTGGGACATGATGAAGGAGTTTGATGACAAGCTACCAAGGAGGAAGTTTGATAACTTTCAATTTGTGGATTTCTTCAGGGTGATCGCAGGACGTGAGAATCCTGAAGCCGCATTCGCTTTGAATGCACTCATGGAGATACCAGATCAGTACAAGCTCATTCGTAAAATGGGACTCCTGGATTTCTAGACCTCATACTGCATGGGCATCAGTTGGTAATGGAACTCCTGGATTTCTAGACTTCACCATGTGATCAGTTAAAGGAATCCATAAGCACCTAAGGCCACCCTGACTTGCAAGAATATTACTATTGCCTTTCCAGAAGGGATTGCATTTGACTTGCAGGGATGTTTGATACGAGACTTTTCTTGAAATGACGTCATCAAAGAATCAAATCTGGAGATGATTGGAAGCTATCTGTAAATTTTGTTCTTGTATGCATCAATGAAGAGAATTATTAAAAGTAATGATTGGGTGGCATTCGAACCATCTATTTTCTGAAGCAAAAAAAGTGGTTCTTTAATCTTTCTTAAATTTAGAATTAGAATTTATAATTGTGTGCTTACACATATATCAAATTGAGAGGTCTAATCAAGATTCCAGTAAATCAATTTGAAACAAGTGTTTGATTTTTTTTATGTTAAGAACTTAGTATTGAATGTATCAATGTAGAAGATGAAGAAAAAGGTATAGTACAATGTGTATAGATAATCATTATACATGTTGTTAAAATGACACTAATTTATAGACATTATTTAACACTGCCAAATCATTGCAAATCGGTGTAAATGAAAGTAATCCTATTGATATGTGTGAACATAAGAATGTCTGAAAGTATGACTGAATACTAAAACAAACATTTACTATCTAAATAGAATAAAAATAGGTGAATAGTAAAAAGAGCACATAGCTATGGGCTAGCGGAGCAGTCACAATGTAGTCACCATAGCCCACCACAGACGTTTTTATTCTCTTGATGTGCTGTGGTAATTCATCTGCTGACAAATTATATATCTTAAATCACTTGTATCATGAAATATACTGGACCTATGAACTTATAAACTTCGGGTGATTCCAGTTTCGGCAGAATGTTTAGAATAATGAACAATGTACCTGCTGGATCAGCTGAATTTTGATTTTGATTCTGAACAATGTTAAACCATCACATTCAAGTCTTTTTTCAATTTTCCTAATAAGTCACTTGTTTTATGATACCATTCTAATGTATGTAATAATACATTGAAGAAAAGGGAACCAATCACTGAAACATTGTCAGTGCTGATAAATGATGGTAAATCCTAACTGCTAATAGTGAAAAAGATCTAATTTTCACCAAGACTGGCTGTATGGAGGGTGAGGAGATGACAAGGATGACACTTATCAGACAAAAGTATAAATTCAGACTCAATTCAACATTTAGTTACATTTATATGAGCCATTTCTTTTCATGAAAAAGTGCACATCTAGATGTTTTTAGACTTTTTGTCTGTATTGAGCACTTACTAATTTCAGAGTACAGCTTGTAGTTGGATCTGCACTAAGACTGTGTGTCTCAATCAAGCTTACAATTAGACTTTCTTCATTAATAACTTTAAGAATTATGAAAGGATCTAAATGATGTTTGAGTCTATGAAAATATAAATCATTGCCTGCTACATTTTACAGAAAATACCATTTTATTTGATTCAGAGGTTTATACAAAGAAATATGGAGGTTTGTATTGTATGTTATGGGTCCTTTTTTCAAGTTTTAGCACTTAAACACAATGGCCCGTATTCTGATGTCAGGTTTAACTTACACCTGAGTTTAAATCTGTGGTTTAAGTATGGTAAGCCAAAAGAGGTTTGAATCTATAACAGTTAGTGTTTAATTTACCAGGAAATTAGGCATTCATAGTATTAAAAACTGTCTTGGAATAAAAACTTAGACAGTTTTCTACAATATTAGAGCATGGAAAAAGAGAGCAGTTTACATAAGAATTATGCAGTTTAAAGAAAGTTTTGGCACATTGGGCTACCCATACTTAAACCACAGATTTAAACTCTAGTTTAAGTTAAACCTGACATCAGAATACGGGCCAATGGGTAATTTCTAATTTGTTGTTTAGTGTTGGTGTAGGTGTTGAGAGAGTGAAAGGGATGATTAATTGAGTTCTAAAACTGTTGGTCATTTTATAGAATCGATGCTGATCTCAGTATTAATCGCTAAACACCAGTCTCAACATCTAGTAATGTCATATGCACTCGCACAAAGCCTTATTAAAAAGCTCAGTGATCAAATAATTTTCTGTTGCAAATTCCCAAATTAATGCATTTTATGTGATTTAAAGTGTATAAACATTTTACGAACGCAGAAGGTAGAATAGTGCTTTCCAACATAAAGTATGTGATTTTAGTTATTTAAATATCAAATCAGTTTTACTAATATAAAGTTAACCATCATCATGCCATGGGTTTTTCGTCACAAAAGTGATACTGTTCTGTAAATAAGTAGAGGAAAATAGGAAAAAACATGAATGATTTAAACACCAACACCAATATCCAAATTTAAATCGTAATTTACCCGATCCCTACGGATGATGTGGAAGAATAGTGAAATTGCAAGTATATCATCATCTTAGAACATGATTCTTGGTTCAGCAGACAATATTTAACACTGATATACAACACAAACTATCAGAAATACATTAGAATCTTGAGAGGTCAATCCCAACACTGACAGACTTCAAGTTTAGTATTGAGGCTGGTCTGGATATTTCTGCAACACCAAACCTGAAGTCCTATGGACAAAAAAAATGTCTCCAAACAAAATATCACTCTTTACGAAGACCCCCATTTCTTGATATTCAATGAAACAAATTGAATGACAAAGGGCCAATTATGTATTAGTTCAAGTTTCATACCCTAAGATGACAAGCTGTTTGATTTACTGTTTTTAACATTATCATGTAAAAGTCTGATTGTAATTTTAGGGGATACCCAGGGCCATACCCAATGGACAATACCAGGGCCATACCCAATGGACAATACCCAGGGCCATACCCAATGGACAATACCCAGGGCCATACACAATGGACAATACCCAGGGCCATACACAATGGACAATACCCAGGGCCATACACAATGGACAATACCTTATTTGTTAAATGCAAAACTTATAATGAAGTAGATACATATACATGACATCCAACATTTTTTGTGACCACTGAATCAAATTGAATGAGATTAGTGTGTAGATTGTAGGTATTGAATTATATTTCAGGGTCTCCAATATTATTCAGAATCTTTCATTATTAAAATTACTGATATGAAAGTCTGCAAGGAATTTCATTGAAACTGTGCATGGTATAATTATGGTTTAACGATGTACATGTATAGAAGCTCAATGAAATTACATCTACATGTGTAAAGGACAAAAAATTGCTTTGGACAAGTCTCTGCGCATGATGATTGACTTTATTCTCCTTCATATTCCATTTCAAATACTTGCTCTATTTATAATCACAGCATACATGGGTGCAATGAAAGGTGTCATCTCTCCCTATTGAAAGAATAGATCTATATTTGTTTTAGTTTAGGTTAAATTCAGACATCAAAAAGAAATACTTATTATTTGGGTGATGTTAAGAGAAAGTATATCACATTTATTTTTGATTTGTAATTTAAGAAATATATGATTGAAGCCACAGTTTTTTTTTATATGAGGTTCAAGGAAGTTTCTGTATGCTGGCATCTAAACACAGTGTTGAAATCACTTTTACTTTTCTAACATTTCTTTTTATATGGTTTTATAAAATAAATATTCTCTGAACTCCTTCAATACTATTTGCATTGTGAATGTTCATCTTTTTAAACCGGCAAGAAATGGCGAGTTGTTTCTAATGTGTTATTATCACTCTACACTGTAACACACATTTTCATTTAGTCTTTTCATTTGTATGATTAGCAACCTTGTGTTGTGTTGGTGCTTTTGTTCCTTTAGCTTCTAGGTTTGGTTTGTTTCTATGATTCTTCTTCTCCAGTCTCCTCTCGACGGCTGGTATGCTAGCCACCTTCTCCGCTCTATCCAATGAACCTCTCCATAACGGTCTCTGGAACACCAACCCATCTCCTTGATGGATTGGTGGTAGGAACACATCCTCCGATGCTTTCTTCGTCTTCTTCTTCTCGCTTGATATCAAACCATCATACACTGGCTTTCTGAATATCAAAGGTAGTTTGAAGTTCTGGAGAACAGTCTCTGCGTTGTAGTTCCTGAATTCCTTCATACGGCATCGCTGCGTGGCGTTGAAGCGAAGATGACGAGTATCATGAAGAGGTAGAGATGGTGAGCCATCTACCATGGATGATCTCTGATTCCATTCTGTGTTGCGTGCACCACGGGTCGGTGCATCACCTTGAGGGACGTGTGGATGGATGGGGAGGGGGTCAAGACGCACTGGAAGAAACTTGCTGCTTGCCGCTCTGGTCTGCTCACTCTCATCATTAGGTGTCTTCCAGTGAGTTAGACCCATGTGTTTATGTTTGGACTGCATCCTCTGGTACTCTTGCCCACTCACTGAGATGAGACTGCTGCTAAATTTAGGCTTGCATGTTGTTATGCAAGCCTTTATCTGCCAAATATAGAAATGACATCATAGAATACTTCAGTTAGTAAAAGACAAAAGGATAGTTCAGACACTTTGGTCTTGGTACTCTTATGATAATGATGAATTCACCATTAAAAAATTGCTAACAAAATAATTGTTTGGAATATTTTTTTAATCATTACTCATGTATTTCTTTGATTCTCAACATTTCTTTTATATCAGAATAGTTGATGACATAATATTGCGCTAAAAACATAGATTTGTGTCATTTCACCCATTCAGTGCAAAAATAATAGTAGATTTATTGATTTAGACTGAAATACAATTTGCATTTTCCTTATGAAAACACTTAATTTGGCAATTCTGAGCAGCAGCAAATTATGATCAGGAGCTAGCAATGGGCAGGTTTTCATTGCGGGCAGGTTCCAGCTTTGATGCACTATTATAGATTAGAGTGCCACACAAATCTAAAATTATTATTAATTATAACATACACGCACATTTCTCCTTTAAAACAAAACAAACAAAAAAGCATCTCCTAGATTTTTTTTGAACAGACACCGCACAGTTTGCTGTTTATGCTGTGTGTGAGGGGCAGGATGCATTGTCGAGGTAAAAAAAGGAAAGAAAAAAAAACAGTAGTGGATCGATCCAGGGAGGGGCGTCCGGGTGCCCCCCCCCCCCCCCCTATTTTTGGCCAAAAAACGAAAAATGAAAGAAAAGGGGAAAAAATAGAGGGAAAGCGGTATGTGCCACGCCCCACCCCTTCACTTTTAAAAAAATCCTGGATCCGCCCCTGAAAGAGGAAGGCGCTCCTGCATTTCTCCATTTTGAGAGAAATTGCCTCTGGAACATTAAAGTAGAACAAACTTGATATTAAATACCCTAACATTTGGTATCATTGTGGACTTTGGGGCCTAATTGAGCATTCTATGCCATTTTTTTCACTATAGAGAAAAATGTGTATGCAATAAACCTCTAATTAGTCATTTAATAATCACTCCCTGGATGAGATGCGCAGAACGTTCATGAACTTACGCTACTGCGCAACTACGTCATCATTTAGCGTTGTGAATTGACTGCAGAATACATGAACGCGCGCTCGATGTAATTTCTGAATAAAATTAATGTAGTTTCTGAATCAAATCGGGGATGAATTTATGTTATTCTTTGTTTTCACTTATTCTGTCTGCATTAATGTCTTTCCTTTTGTCATCCTTTGTTTTGCATTTATTCTATCCTCATTTTTTGTCTATCCTGCCATCGTTCTTTGTTTATCGTTTATTCTTTCCTCATTTTCCGTCTATCCTTTTGTAATTTTTTTTTTGTTTATTCTTTCCGCATTTTCTGTCTATCCTTATGTTATCCTTTGTTTTTAAGATATTCTCTCCTCATTTTCTGCCTATCCTTATGTTATTCTTTGTTTATCGCTTATTCTGTCTTTGTTTTCTGTCTATTCTTATGTTATTCTTTGTTTTTCACTTATTCTATCATTATTTTCGGTTTATTCCTGTGTTATTCTTTGCTCATTGCTTATTCTATCCTCATTTTCTGCCTATCCTGCTATTATTCTTTGTTTATCGCTTATTCTATCTTTATTTTCTGTCTATCCTTATGTTATTCTTTGTTTTTCACTTATTCTATCTATCCTTATGCTATTCTTTGTTTATCGCTTATTCTATCTTTATTTTCTGTCTATGCTTATGTTATTCTTTGTTTTTCACTTATTCTATCATCATTTTCTGTTTATTCCTATGTTATCCTTTTTTTTTCATTTATTTTATCCTCGTACTGTTTCTTTCACAAATTAGTTTGAAATAGTCTAAATACCTCAGTTATAAAAAAAAACATGGATTTTAGTATACAAGCGTACATAAAACAACTGGTCGAATCGATGGAAGCTACCTCATGACGTCACAACAAAATAAGTGCACTCGCTCACGGAAACGACCCCACGCGATGAACTACATGGGGGTAAATCAGAAAATTGCATTTTTCTGATTTTAATGATATATCTATGAACAGAAATGAATCCCAAAGTGTTATATACACCTCTAGGACCATACTCATATATAATAAGCCTTTATTAACGATCCCAAGTGTATTCCACTTAAATTAAGCAATGATTTTTTTTTTCAAGAAATGTTGAAAAATATTGGATTAATGTGTGTGTATGGTACATGTTTTTTTTTGTTTTGAGTGTGCGTTTGTGGGTGTCAATGTGTGTATCTTTCTTATATAAAATATAAAAGTTGTTTTGGAGTTCACGCGACCACTTGGCGCAAATTAGATTCTGCATTTTGGGGAGAAAACTTGTTGTTCAGTCTTGCGTTTGATTATCCCAATGAAAAGGATAATATGATTACCTACCAAATAGCCGGGTTTACAACTAGATGCAAATTTTATTCATACCTTTAACACAAAAGTTGTTCCTGACAACCCTAAAGTTTGCTCGAGGCTTGCCCGACATAGCAACAAGTAATGTATGCAAATTGGATTCCAATTATTGTAGTCTTATTGTTATCAAACGGTTTAAGAAATACCACGTAACTATGTCAGTAGCAAGAAAATCACATACAGTGTATATTTAAATATATAAGTAAACCCGCCTATTATGATTTTCGATTCATAATAATTTTATATGCATTGAAATGTGGGACTTATTTGTACTCACTCAATATATTTAGTATATATATATATATACTAATCATGAACGCTTTCCCCGATCGTCTTATATATAGGCCCTACTTCGTAAAAAGCAGAACACATTTTGAAATTTTCATTGATGGTGTATTTAAACGGGTGTATAAATCAACATGATTCTTTACCACATACATGGATAATTGACATAGGTATGTTGTAATCAACCATCATTTTATTACCTTTCTGAAAAAAAAGAACAAAATGTGAAATTTAGTATACAGAATGAATGGCGAGTGGTCCGACTTGACGTCACAGATTCCGTCAATGTTCCCGACTCGACGGATCTCTATCAGCAGCAGGGATCGTGATAATTTTAAAAATTCTTTCTTCTAACTGTTATCCATTCGATGACAGCACAAGAAGTCCATTGGTTGCTTCTTTCACCGGGTCTTCACCAGTTCACACGTTGCTTAATTACGTGATGTGGTTTTTAAAGAAGCATTTATTTTAGTTCATGTATTTTTATTTTTGTTTCTGTTACTTTGTACTGGAACATAGTTTATTCCAAACTTAAGGTACATCATTCCGAAAGCTCGTTGCTTAGGTTCATATACTTTCCAGAAAATAGAATTGGTTCTTTAATCTCAAAATGCTAAAAGGTGCAATAGTCCAAGCAATATGAAATATAGGGATCGTTAGACCGAAGATTAAATAAGGTTCGTTATTCCGAACGTACGGTAATCCAAAAATGAAAAAGGTTTCGTGATTCCAAAGGTTCGTTTGACCAAAATGAAAAAAAATAAGGGTTTGTGTTTCCGAAAAAAGAAGGAGGTTGCAATTATTCCGACAATGGAATATAGTATAAGACTTTTGTTAAAAGTTAAAATGTTCTGTATGACGAAAGGAGAATTTCCCCTAGCCATTTATGTACTGATTTGAACAAACTGTCAGCAACATCGGATAAACTGTTCAATGGTTATGAATTTTCAAAGTCTCAATTTCCACCACCAATGAGCGCTCATGAAGTGGCATCCTTAATTTGGCATAATCTGTGATGGCAACATGGCCAAGGAGAACTCCCAATTTACTTCACGTGTACACAATATTTCACACTTTCCTCTCTTCCAAGAAAAGCAGAAAATGTTTTGAATACAATATCGCCACATCAAAAAGAATGATGGCGATTCCCTATTTTAAATATTATATTTATCCATTTGCCATAATTTCCAACGCAAAGATGCCAGTCACAGATGGAGATTAAAACTTTTGAATGGCTCATCAGATTGTGCAGAAATTTCACAGTTCAATCATCGTATTTTTATTCATTGACTGACGGCACATCAAAGTGTGTTGGGGATGTTAGCTATACTGGTGGAATGTTGTTGTAATATAAAAGAGTAAGATTCATGCGTAATTTTTTTTTAAAAGTATTATGAACATCTTCCATTATTGTTATTATGTATTTATCATTATTATGTTTATTTTTTCCTGAATCTTCAGAACAAGAAAACAATACTCATTTTCGCATTCATTACACCGTGCTATTTATTTCTGAACTGTTGAACCGTCGCGTCGGAATTACGATTTTTTTTCTTCAAATCAATCTTCCTTTTTAAAAGTTGTTGAATTTTCTGAATTTCGAGCATTTGGAGTAAAATTCATTGTAATTTTCAGTATACTTGGTATACTTACTTTTAAGTAAACTTACATACATTTAGGTTGAAAAACATATTTATTTCATGCGCGCATCCAGGATTTTGATACCCGGGGGGGGGGGGGGG
>BQKZ01007128.1:0-18837 GCA_036244855.1 Temnopleurus reevesii | reverse complement strand
ATGCATGAGATGTATTTTCATATGAACTCTCGGCTTTCATTACAAGAGAGTATGGTTATTGATATCATGTTTGTATTATAAGTATTATAATGCTATACTGACAATATCTAGAAAGAAGAAGTGAACTTCAGATGCACAAAGTATACAGAATTAGGCTGATATCACTACCTTCAAACACTTTATACCAATTGAAATTTGATGCCTCTGATGTTGTGATTACGCAAATAGTTTGCATTTCTTTCAGGGATGTCGAGATGTTCTTCGGCTGGTTCTAGAAATGATCAAGGATGTACCCAAGAGTGTCAATGTATCAACGGGTAGACAACTGGATGCAGTCACCAAGGTAACAATGCGCTAACTTTGTACTGCGAAAATTGCGAAAATTGAAACAGCCCAAGCTCCCTTGCCCTCCCCATACCATATCTTTATGGATATTGAGTGAAAACGCAATTTGTATTGACTTTGAACATACACATTTTGAGAAATTTTAGGATTGGCTATTTTTTTCCAAAGGATGTGGTGTAAAAATTGTATGTGCAAGGTGATAGATTTTGACTCGGAAGTACTGTGAGACTTTCAGGAAAAAAAGTCATGACATTTGTGACAAAATGGACATCACATTGTGTGAACGACAGTTTGTGACAGGTAGATTCCAACCATTTCCAACCCAGTCATTTTGGGGTTGAATAGAAGCATTGCACTAGCTTTAGCTTCATCCCTCGATGTCCATTTCACGTGAAATGTTTTTCTCATCTGTCTACTACGTTGTGTAGGCCTTTACTATACTATGGTTCAATGTTTTTAAGGTAGCTTTTAATTCTGCTGGCTATATTTGCCGATTGAGTAGTGATGGACTACAATGTACAGTAATTAATCTGATGTGTTCATATTTTTATTCTCCTGCTAAATATAGGTTGTACTGCACATCATAGACAGGAACAACTGTCTGCTACCAGCCTACTTCGCTGAAACTGAGATCCTGAAACTCTTCCCTGACAATGGACCTGCAAAACATTGGGTAAGAGCTGTTTCTTTCAAGTTTATGTTAGCATGAGTTTCAGCATGCCGTATAGTGTTTGCACTGCTGCTATACACAAGTTATAACATTGTCAGTGGATTGCTCTAGTGAAAAATTCATATTTGGCTGATTGTGTTTAGCTATAAATATTTTAAACACTGGGATGCTAGTATAAGTGCTGAAAATCGAGCGGCAAATATTCATTTAAGAATATTTTTTAAATGAAGAGAGTAGGATTTCCCAAGTGAAAATTTGACTTTTTATAGAAATACGTAGGATTTTTACTCCTGCCAAAATGACAGACTGGGATGCATTATTTGAAATATGATTTTGAAATGGCTTAAGTGCCATAGGATGATAAAAGCTGTCCAAGGAAATGAATGAGTGATATTGAATTCTCACTACAATAGAAAGACATTGTTGACTTCCCCATTTGCAAGTACAATTTTACAAAATCACCACAAGTTTTATTTCATTTATCATTAGCAATACTTTATCCTAGTAAATGGCATGCATTTATACTGTATTTGTAGCTTGCAAATGCTCTAATTCTCATTACTTGTTTGTTGTTTTAATTCTCCTTCCCTTTACTACCAGGGAATTGGTGAGGAGTTGGCAAACTACGTTGACTCTTTTAGGCCGGTTGCAAACCTGTACACAGTCACTGGTATGTCCTCTTTTTTTTTATTTAGACTAATCTTCCTTGGTTTTCTATACTTTTTTGTACAAACCAAATAGATTTCAAATCTTTCTTGTAGTAGTGTCGTGAGGAATGATGTAAAGAATATTCACAACAAAAATGAGTCTTCTTGGAGCTGTGTCGATGGAAATAGAGCTGAAAGTGTGATTTCATGCATAATTAATTATCTAAAAATACAAAATTATGAATTTTTGAAAAATTAAGCGATACAGTCTTGTAGTTTACACCATGCATTATTTGCATGCACAATTTTGCGGCGATTGTGCAATCCATGTTCGAGACCTGAAAAGGAGGGGTGGAGGTTAAAATTGGGTAAAGCGATTCACTTTTTTGCCGTATTGGACATGAGATTTTCATGGAACCCACATAAGTTGCGAATGTTACCCTCTTCTACCTGTTAGCCCTTAAAGACAAAATGTGTTTAAGTTTCCCTTTCCAGGGCATAGTTTGATCTTTCCTGTCATCGGTCATTCAAACAATTCAAGTAACTCATGGAGAGTAGATCCAATCACCTTGGCCTTTCCAACCAAAGGGTTGCTACAATCCATACTTTGTTAATGCACAAACTGATCATCTGACCAACATATGAATGAGTGTTTTGATAAAACAGCATGTCTTTATAATTCCGTTCCCAGGGTGAAGTCTGCTATTACCTGTTATCATTTATTCTAACAAGTAACTAGTGGATACCAGGGCGGTGTTTCATCAAGTTACCAAAATCTTCAAGAACAACTTCACGCACAACTGCTATCAGTTCTCGTGCTGAATGATCGAGAATCTTATGCATATTACACCAATTAGCGTACTCCAGTCTTTCTTAAAGTCATTCGTAACTTTAAGAATGATTTGGTGAAATACAGCCCAGATCATATGGCTTTGTGATTCTGTTCACAGCATATGAGCACTCTGTTATACATTGGTTGTGTATCTTACCTTCTTGTCCCTTTATGCCATTGGAAGGAAAATAAAAAGATTTCTTCATTATCATGTGTTTATATTTCCATTTCCAGGACGTAGTCTTCTATTGCCTGTGATCGGTCATTCAAACAACTCAAGTAACTCCTGGAGACTCGATCCTATCACATTGGCCTTTCCGACCAAAGGGCTGCTACCATCTATACTTTGATAATGCACTAATTATTCAATTTTCATCTGCCCAACAAATGAACGAGTGTTTTAATAATACATGCATGTTCTTATATTTCCATTTCCAGGACGTAGTCTTCTATTGCCTGTGATCGGTCATTCAAACAACTCAAGTAACTCCTGGAGACTCGATCCTATCACATTGGCCTTTCCGACCAAAGGGCTACTACCATTTGAAACAGTAAGAATATCCTCAAATTGATTTGCAGAGCTCTTGCTCAGTCCTTTTCAGGAATATTTCTTGAAAGATAACCCTGCACCATATGGTGCAACCACAAATTGTTTTTTTTTTAAATGTTTACTACACCATGCAAGATCTAGTTTTCTTCATTAAATCGAGTTGTATAATCTACTGGATAAGCCGAAATGTCTTTTCAATTTTTGCCAATTTTGGAACCATTAATTCCCTAAGTCTATAATATTCATATACTTGTGTATGATAATCTTTCAAAACGTGAAAACACACAACCCGTTAATGTGTAACTATGTCAGAAATTCAGTTAATGGGCTAGAATGAAGTACACTAAAATATTGGCTTTTGCAATACTTGGTTATTTTATCTCATTATTCTGCCATCGTTTTAGATATTTACCTAATTATGTGTTCCATCAAGTGGTTGCAAACTTTGTGTTTTTTATGATCATTATACCACAAATTCCCATGGAGATTCTCTTTCATCCCTATTTTTCTGTCTGAGAGATTGGGAGGTTTGTACAAGGGAATCATCTAAAGCATATGCATTCTTGCTTATTGTACCATCAAAATTCATGCAGATAATAAGGAATTATTTGTTTGTTTCTTGTGTGATTGTTTTCTTATTTGTTTGTTTATTTTCAGGAGACAATCAAAGCCCAGACAGGTCTATTGCGCTATGTGTTGAAGCAGCCATACTCCAGAGATATGATCTGTACCATTCTCTCACTCATCAAAGGGGTAAGATTATATTAAATAGCACTGTTATGTTTATTTTGAAAAAGTGCTTGATTGTGGAATTTTTGTGTACATGTTTTTGCAATCGCACTGCATTGAGCACGAGCTACAGTGTAGCTTACGCGCATACTTTCAGCCTAAATCAAGAGTAGCGTATCTTATCAATTATGTGATCCTAGAAACAAATGAAGCAATGCCTTTGTATCACAATGTATCTCTGAAACGATCAATTCAGTACATATAATTTGGAAGTTCTGAATTTTGGGATAGTTTGAACCAAAGCAATAGAGCACTTTGATGGTATAGTGGTTGAGATTCTGGTCTTGTCATTCAGAGGTCGTGAGCTTGAATATTTCTGGGTAAAGTGATATTCATCAGCACCATCTAGACACCCTACCATTGCAGTATTATGTCTAACCCATTTTTTTTTTCAGCAAAAGCACAGGAGCCTCCCTCTTGAGGAAGAGATTGCCAATTTGCTGATCATAGCAATGGAGAAAGCAGAGGTCCAAGACGGCAACCAATCATCTTGGCCGATGGCCCCATGGCAGCACCTCTCAACACAACTCATCATCTTTGCACTCTTCCAGTTTGTTAGTTTTCCTAGTATGGTTCAGTCCCTGCATCAGAAGGTAGGTTTATTATTTATAGCATACCACTAGTTCAATCTTTACGATTTGATTTGTTGGATCTTTATGTCAGAAGCCCATATTCTTTTTGCTTTTGGTTATGTCCATACATCATGAGATGTTTTTATTATGCCTCCGCCACCGTAAGGTGGTGCCGGACGCATTATGTTTTCGGGTTGTCCGTCCGTTCGTCCGTCCATGCGTGCGTCCGTACGTCCGTGCGTCTGTCTGAAACTTGTTACCGCGATAAGTTTGGAACTGCTGGATGGATTTCACCAAACTTGGTTCAAGTATGTATAAGCATTTGAGGATGAACTGATTAGATTTTAGGTCCAAGAGGTCAAAGGTCAAATGTCAAAGGACCAAAAAGCTTGTAAAAATCACCAAAAATAGCTTGTTACCGCAATAAGTTCAGAATTGCTGGACAGATTTTGACCAAACTTGGCTCAAGTATGTATAAGCATTTGAGGATGAACTGAATAGATTTTGGGTTCAATGGGTCAAAGGTCAAAGGTCACAGGGCAAAAATCTTGGAAAAAATCTCCTCAAAATTGCTCCTAAACCTTGCTCAAAAGTGTATAAGCATGGGAGGATGAACTGATTAGATTTTGGGTTCAGTGGGTTAAATGTGAAAGGTCACAGGCAAAAAAACTTGTGCGAAATCACCAGATAAAGCTCATTATTGCTATAACCTCGGAGAAATTGAACCAATATCTTTCAAACTTAGCTCAATTATGTATAAGCATGTTAAGAAGAACTGATGAGATTTTAGGTTCGTGGGGTGAAAGGTCGCAGTGCCCAAAATTTGTAAAATGTTTTTTTTATTTCTGATGGCATGGTACAAACCGTACATATTTTTCCGATTGCGTGATTGCGTAGGCATAAATTTCGACCGAACGTGGTCGAGGATTCATCTAGTTTTGTCCTGTTATTGTTCAACCTCTGCTTTAAAAGGTATGTCTCATTTTCTGAGTAGAATTCAGTCACTTTGTTAGGAAATAAGTTTTATTCTCCTTGTATCATGGAAAACTTGGTAAATTTTATGTCGTATTGGTGGGAAAAAGATTGAAAATCCATACAAAAACCGATCGTCCTAGCCGATGGCCCCCTGACAGCACCTCTCCTCACAACTCCTCATCTTTGCTCTCTTTCAGTTTGTTAGTTTCCCTAGTATGGTTCAGTTCCTGCATCAGAAGGTAGGTTTTTGTTTCATAGTATAGTTCAGTCCAAACATGATTTCATTTTTATAGTATTTATACACTCTAATCTTCTTCTCGGAAACATTGTAAATTTAGCATTAATTGATTCTTTTTCTTCTCCTTTTTCTTGCCATTTACTTTCTTCTTTTTCTTCTTGCTCTTTTATTGAGTTTTATCCTCAATTCTCTTCTTATTCATTTCCATCTTCTCCCTTCTTCCTTTTCTTGTTGTTTTTTCATTGTTCCTTTTCTTTTCATTCCTCCTTTTCTTGTTCTTCTTCTTCTTCTTCTTCTTCTTACTCTTCTTTTTAATCTTCTTCTTCTTCCTCTTTTTCCTCTTCCTCTCTTTCTTCTCCTTCTTTTCTTTCTTCTCCTTCTTCACCATTTTGTTATTTTTCTTCTTCCTTTTCAGTTCATCAATATCATTGTTTTTTTTATTGTCTCCTTTACAGCTGAGTGGTAGAAATCTCAGGAAAGGACGAGATCGTCTGATGTGGGTTCTGCTACAGTTCATCTCTGGTAGCATCAAGAAGTCACCACTAGCGGACTTCCTGCCAGTCCTGAGCCTTGCTGACCTACTCTACCCTGAGAAAAAGGTTCGTTAATTCAGCTTTTTGTAAAAGAATTTGATCAATATGAAATAAATGACAAGATGTCATAAAATGTCCGAACCTATCCAGGACAAGTACAAATTGATTTCAGTTTGAAACCTGTCAATTTTCTGCATCATTTCAAAATATTGAGTTGTTACTGACTCAATATTAGATCCTAATATGAGTTTTTTTAAGCATATAAAATGAAAGTCAGAGTTCTTTGATAGCTTTTTATCTTTTTATAGCTCAAAATATTGGCATCAGGGGACCTTACCTATTGATTTGATATTTTTGTAGTGATAACAGGTAGTTACAAGATCTGATTTGCATTGTATCTACCCTCTTTGAACCGGAATCACACTCATTTTTATTCTGCTATATCTCAAAATCTAAAAAGAAAAATGGTAATAGAAAACTAAGGTAACTGTATGATCACCAAGAGTAACCTCTTAATATGATTAAGTGGTAAAAGTAAAATTATCACAGAGAATTGATATATGAAAAAAGGCCAATATCTTAGCCTACATAAATGTTAGGGAATTCAGTGAATTTAAGACATATTCACATTATGCTTTGTTATTTTCATATTCTGAAAGGTCATTGTATACAAATCTAGAAGCTTTATAATGAATTAATTTTTTTGCCAATTTATGGTATCAAAACAACTCCTTTCCAAAATGTAAACTTATACAATAATCCTGCAATTTTTTGTTGATAGTAATTATGGTTAGATTCCCATGCCATGAATATTTAAGATATTTGCCTAAATTATCATATTTTGGATATGATTTCTGTACTACTGCAGGGGCTACCCGTTCCAGACATCAACCAATCCATGTGCACCCATGTCTTCTCCATGGCGTGTATCTGGAATCATCTCGACCACAAGAGGGAGAAAGAGAAAGAAAAGGAAAAGTCCTCCTTACAACGACCACCTCCACCTGCCATCAAAACACATCTAGAGTGAGTTTTAAGTTTTCTTTACAACCATAATGTGAGAGTATTCGAAAAGGAAACTCAAAGTGGAAGAGAGAGAGAGAGAGAGAGAGAGAGAGGGGGGGGGGGCGTCCAGAAGTCTGATTCTAGGAGGGAATCACCTAAAGCACAAGAGAGAGAAGGAGAAGGAAAAGGAAAAGTCCTCCTTACAGCATCCTTCTCCACCTGCCATCAAAACACATCTAGAGTAAGTAACCTCCGCTCCTTGAAAGAAATATTTGGTTGTCCATCTTTTCATTTAAAAAAAAAAAACATTTGATAATTTTCTGTCACCCATACTCCATTATCTTCATCTCAATGTCACAGAGCTTTGCTCAAGCCATTCACCTGGCTACCAGGGTTGTGTTTCATAAAGCCGCGCTATAATCTGGGCACAACTCTATGAATGACTGGTGACCCTTTCTTAGATGCGATTCAGCGCATTAGGTTATCATCAAGTGCTGGAAAGAGTTACCAGTAATTCGTAGAGTCATGGTCACATCTATGAACAGCTTTATGAAACAAACCCCTGGTATATATTTGAATAAATTGAATTTTGCCAAAATAGATGAAAAGGAAACCCAAATGGAAGAAGCAAGGATAAAAGAAATGAGAGAAAACCTGGAAGAGGGGAGCAGAGAGGAAAGGGAGGGGAGGGGAAGAACAAGTGAACAAATTGCATTCATGTGGAAGCATTTCATCCAGAAAAGAGAGAAGGAGAAGGAAAAGAAAGAGTAGGAGGATAAGTAAAATTTCTCTGTACCGCGGCCCACTCTCTCTGGCATTAAAACATATCTTGAATTAGTTATTAGATGAAAAATTGGTAACTTAACACACAATCTCTGTACATTTCTGGTTCTGCAGTGAACCTCTCTAAGTTTGAGCTATAATGAGTCAAATATATTTAGGAAACATCTTGCCCACACAAGCGCGAAGGGGAACAAACCGGCTAGCTGATTTTGCTACGCTAGAACTGAGAACAAATAAGCTTCAACATAATATGTAAAAGCACTCACTTTTCATCTTTTTGATGATAGGTATTTGCAGCAGATATACAAGACACAACATCTTCCCCTGTCTGACTTCAGGATAGCTCTGCAGTTCAACGCATGTAAGTAACTCATTTACTCATTTATCCCTGTTAACTGAGCCAGTGGGGGAAATTTTTATTGAAGAGTAAGAGCAGTCGAATAGTGAATTAACAAATGTTTTAGATTTACTGGCATAAATACTAGATGTAACCAGACTTACAATGTAAGCAAAGAGATAACAGATAGAAATGGACTGTTTTGGCTTGTATCGTTAAGTTGCACTACAACTCAGGCCTTTTGTGAGTATGCAACAGTTTCTTCAAATACCTCACACCTCATGATGATGACGACGACAATGATGATGATGATGATGATGATGATGGCATGACAATGAAGATGATGATGATGATGGCATGACAATGAAGATGATGATGATGATGATGACAATGAGGATGATGATGATGATGAGGAGGATGATGATGATGAGGATGATGATGATGACGATGGTGACGATGATGTTGATGATGATGATGATGATAATGATGATCATGGTGAGGATGGTGTTAATGATGATGACGACAATGAAGATGATGATGATGATGATGATGATGATGAGGATGATGATGATGACAATGATGATGATGAAGATGATGATGATGATGATGATGGTGATGATGATGATGATGATGAGGATGATGGTGATGACAATTGTGAAGATGTTGGTGATGATGATGATGATGATGATGACGACAACGACGGTGGTGGTGGTGGTTGTGATGATGATGATGATGATGATGATGATGATAATGACGATGATGATGATGACAATGATGATGATGAAAATCATGATGATGAAGATGACGATGTCATGATGATGACAATGATGAGGATGAGGATGATCATGATCATGATGATGATGATGGATGGTGGTGGTGGTAGTGATGATGATGTTGATGATGATGATGATGATGATGATGGTGATGATGAAAATAATACAATTTGTTGCAGTAAAAAACGCCAAACTAATATTCTATTCTCTCCTAAAACAACTGTTGTTATATTCTTTCTCTCCAGACTCCACTGTTGATGAGATGTTGACTCGTCCACTCCAGACACTTGTAGACTACATCTATTGTACCAATGCTAACTCCACTGTCCAGCTGCCTGGTCCTGCATCATGTGTAGCTGTAGGGCTGACCGTTCCCATACCACTGTCACTTCTCGATTCTTTGACTGTCCATGCAAAGATGAGGTACAACTTATAGAGAGCATGAGAATGAGAATATCATTTAGGCTGAAATCAAGATTGGAATTTATTTTGGCATACAATGGCTTTTCTGCATTTTCTTAGCCAAAGTGACATCACATAGTAGTTCTTTAATCTAGTTTTGAATCATTGGAGATAATTTTTTTTTATTGTGATCATTTGGGGTAACTATTGCATGGGATTTGATGATTGAAACTTTTGGTCTTGTAGATGATTGAGTGATACAAAGCATTTCCTTAGAAGATATAAGTTTTCCGTGAAGAGGCATGTGCATGTAGATCACTAAAGTTTTGTAGGAGAAAATATTGAGTTAAAATTTGAGGTTTAGGCAGTTATGATTTAAGGATGTCATTCACAAAAGGTCAATTTTTGCAAGCATATAAATTGTTTATGATTTAGTTATGTCTTGAACTAACCTGCAAAGTTATCATCAAATGAGAAATCATGCAACTGAAGTACCCTGTCAATACATACAGCAATTTTCACAAAAATGCTCATATTTTTCAATTAAGTCATGCAATACTTCAAAGCGATGTGATACATTTTTTCTGCAAGAGCGACATATAAATACCAATATTCTTATCATTATTATTATCGGCATTCTCAAATGATGAATTATATGCTCAAATTATTATTTTTTTTAATGTTACCTTTACAGTGTTATCCATCTGATTGTGAATAAGATCCTACAGTGGCACAAGCATCCTGGAACAGCCCTTTCTCCTGCCCTCGTTGAGACATACAGCCGTCTGCTAGCGTACATTGAGATTGAATCACTTGGAGTCAAAGGATTCACTTGTAAGCATGATTTCTGTGTCTTTGTTATAGTTGATAAGTTTTGTGAAGCTGAAATAGCATACTCGCAGACTTTATCACTTTTGATGGTAGAATATTCTCTCTTCACATCTACTTTATAGTGCCTGTGCATGGTAGCACCAAGGTAATATATATACCACATTTAATTCCATTTTACAACTGTTCTGTGGTTGGCTTAGCATTCCGCGCCCAACAGGTGACTTGCTATGAATCAAATGACTGGCTAATGATAGTGTGAAGCGCTTTGGTCAGTTTCAATAGGATCTGGTAAAGCGCTATATAAAGAACGCATATTATTATTATTATTATTATAAAGTATGAAATATTCTATATGATATTTTCAATTGACTCAAATCGCTAAATAAATCACTCAATAAATATTAAATATTTATTGAAGCAATGTATAGTTAATACATATAGTTTGAATCGCTAGAGACCCAAATGCTTTGAATGTTGTTAGCTGTAATATATTGTATTCGATACAGATAAAAAGAAATTACATTTGGATCTAAAGGCTGTTTTGTGTTCTCTCATGCTATCAACATCATGCAAAGAATAATGAAAAGAATTTCTCTTGTTGTATGTAATTATCTTGTTAATACAGCCACCCGTTGATAAAGAACACGTGGCTTATTGTATATGTTTGCCTCAATGCTGTTTGCCAAGAATATTTCTTGCATTTTGTCTAATTTTTATTCAAGGCAAGGTCTGTTTATAGTGGCCACATTTTAGTTTCCCTTGGGAGGACTCTATAAAAATGTTTACTGTATGTTTCTATTTCATATGTTTTTACAATATAGGTAGTGTATTCCCCAAGGTATGTGAAGTGAGGGCATGGGGCATTCTGAACACCCTCCTGGAGCTACTGAGTTACCGTTTGCATCACATTCAACCTCACTTCAGGGTTCAGCTCCTCTGCAACCTGCATAATCTGAGCACTCTACCACAAACCAACCACAATCAGCTCTTCTACTGGTAAGATTTGAACACTTTTAGAGGTAAAGGTAGTATTGATGGTGATGGTGATAGTGGTACTGGTGATGATGAGAATGATAGTTGTACTGGTGTCGGTGGTGATGAAGGCTTTTGATGGATGTGGTTATGCTGGTAATTGTGGCATTGGTATTAGTGTTTCTGGAGATTATGATGTTGGTAATGGTAGTGATGATGTAGAAAATAGTGATGGTGATGATGCAGATGGTCACTCGTGATGATGTTATTGGTAATAGTTTTGATGATGATGATGATGATGATGATGATGGTGATTGTGGTGGCAGTGTTTTAGGAAGTGACAATGCTGGTTCTGATTGTGTTGATGGTTGCAATGCTAATTATGGCCGCAATTTTGGTGGTGGTGGTGTTGGTGGAGGTTGTGACGAAGTCCATGCTGGTGGTGATGCTGTTGTTGCAGCTTGTAGTATTGTCGATGAGGATATTTGTGGTCGTTGAGCCTCAACACTTCAATTATTCTAGCAATTTATAGTTCCATATTTAATATAGTTACCTTACTCACCTTTCTCTTTAGCATCGAGAGCACAGCACTGCGTATCATCACAAGTCTTGGAAGCGCAGAGGTACAACCACAGCTATCCCGCTTCCTCAAGCAACCAAAGCAACTGCTATCTCAAGAATCAGAGGAACTGAACAGAGCTGTCGTCCTAACGCTTGCCAGAGCTATGCATGTCACAGGTATGACTCTTATCTCTGTATGTACAATGTTCCATTACATCATTCTCCTAGTAGAATAGATTTTTACCTAGAATAAGTAATCACTTACAAATTGTATTACATGTATATCATGCATTAATTCATTTTGTAGTTTAAAGAGTAAAATAGAAACTGTAACATACAAGGCATTTTGTAACCCAACTAGTACAGAAGGAATAACATGGATCTTAGGAAACAAAATAAATCAATGTCCCTGTTATTGTTGCTCAAAAGGTAGAAACTGTATCAGATCTAAGTTCCTTTCTACTCTAGGTTCGGAGACTCTGAGTGGTAGCTGGTGCACAGAGATCTTGTCAACCCTTGTCAGCAACACACCACATAGTAGAGCGAGCCACACTCTCGAGTGTTTTCCTTCAACGCCCCAGTTTATCTTTATCGACACCTAAGTGCATCTTTTAAAAATACCATTTCCATTATTTCTTCTCCAGGTTCAGAGACTCTGAGTGGTAGCTAGTGCACCAAAATCCTGTCAACCTTAGTCACACTACACGGCTGGGTTTGCCACGCCCTGAAATGTTCTCCGTCAGGTTCCAATATATATTTTAAGAGTACTGAAGTTCTTCTTGCAGTATTTAGAATACAATTTCCATTATTTCTTCTCCAGGTTCGGAGACTCTCAGTGGGAGTTGGTGTACAGAGATTCTCTCAACCTTAGTCAGCAACACACCACATAGCTGGGCTAGCCACACACTGAAGTGTTTTCCCTCGGCACTTCAGTACTTCTTCGAGCAGCGCAACATGCCGACAGAGATGAGAGGACTCAAGAGGGCGATAGAGGATGAGTACAAGAGATGGACCAGTAAATATTTCAACTTTTGTTTAACTTTAAACTTAAACTTTGAAATTTTTCTTTTACATATATTTATAGACCTTGAAAGGAAATTAATGAACGAATGAATGAAAAAATGAAAGAATGTATGAATCAATCAATTTATCAATGAATAAGGTTTCAACTATTAATTCCCTACATTCCCTCCACCCTGTAAAATCACTTCTTTTGCAAATATAATTCTATAAATTTTGATTTTTAATCCATGATTGCTATTAATCCATGATTGCTAGAATCATGTAATGATTATAACATTTTTGTGATCTTTCCATTTAACCCTAACTTGTATTTCACCTCCTAAAATGCAAGTTTCCTCAAGCCATGAATTCTGCAGATTAAATTTCTGAATACCAAACTATGATAGCTTAAATATGCTCAGGTATATTTAATTTCTGTGTTTGATCTGCATGAGAGCCTATCATAGACTTTTGTGGTAATATATGATGATGAATTTTCACTATCTTTTTCATTTTTTAAGGCACGATTTCTGACACAGAGAGGATTCGTCATTTCTCCAATCCCAGCACACCTCCATATTTCCTCTGGTGAGTACAAAGGAAGGAGCTAACATGCGGGTCCAGTTTGGAAATAGAGATTCTAAAAGTTTAGCAAAACTTGTATGTTATCTTCAAATTCTTACTGATACTAAAGGAATTGCTAGGGGTGCAGACAGGGGATTTTATGATCTGCATGTAAGCTTTATTTAACACTCTCCCTTCGAAAAAAAATTAGATGAAATAAATAAATGAATAAATAAATAAAAAAGTAATAAATTAATAAATTAAAAAAAAAATCAAAACATGTATACATTTTGTTGAAAAACTGACAAGCAGATGTTACTGGCCTCCATGCCTTGTGTGATTTGTTTATGGAAGGCATCTATAGCAGCTGTACACTTTAGCGCACTCTCTGAATACATTACAAGACAGCTTTACATCGCACCAGCAAGTTGACGAGCCCTCTTTTCCTAATCATTAACCTGAATTTACGCCCCCACCCCACAGAGCGCTGCAAGAATTTTGTTTTAACATTTGCACATTCGGGCAACTAAGTTTTCAAATCACTTGCCCGAACAAAGTGTCTCTTGCCCAAAATTGATGGCCGATGCTTCTGTGACAACTAGTATAAAACCTTCTTTTTTTTTTTTTCTTCATAGTATATAACCGTTGCTTGCTCAATCGGGCAGGTGAAACTTGCATTTATTTGCCCCAATAGCTAATGTTGGTTGCCCTGGGGATGCGCACAAGTGGGTCTGTAGCGCCTTGCCCCATTTCTGGCTGTGAGATAAATACCATCCATCATTTCTCTGTTCCCAGTATCATTTGGAAGATGCTTCTGCTGATGGAGACAGAACGCATCTCACCGACTGTCGTCAAAGTGCTGGAGTTGATTGGACCTAGAGCATTGTCCAGCCACATCCGAACATTTGCCGATTATCTTGTATGTGAGTTCTCAACGTCTGCTGGTGGATCACATGTCAACATGGTCAGTTTTTATTGTTACCTTAGTCTTTCTGTATATATGCTATGTCTACTTAAATGTCTTTCAGCGTTTTATAATGCCCCTTAAAAATATAATGATGGTATCAAAAGGTCAGCTTTTCTGACTCAATAAAATTACAATTGATCAGGCCTAGAGCATTGTCTAGTCACATAAGGACATTTGCTTATTATCTTGTATGCGAGTTCTCAACATCTGCAGGTGGATCACATGTTAACATGGTGAGTCTCTTGTCTTAATTTTGTTCTAAGGTTACTCTAAAAATTTAGTCTAATTTGTTAGTAAGTTTGACTATGAAAGATTTGATCTGATTGAATTTCATTTAAATGTGAATTAAAATTCTTAAACTGATAGATCATTTTTGGGAGAGATGGCGCTTCAGATATTTAACTACTTTGTGAGCTGCAGTAAAAGTCTTACCGTAATACAGTTTTTCAATAGCAAATTAGAGCATGGTCATTGTTTGAATGAAATTGACCAAGAAATGGCTTAATTATTGCAAAATAAAAATGACGACGCTAGTCGCGCTCCCCATCCAACATGCTTCATGAACAAAATGAATACGAACTTACACACCGCACACTGGTCACTTGACCAATCCCACCCCAGTGGGAATTATTTAGCGTGTCGTTGGAATAACGGCTCATTGGCATTTTCTAAGTAAAATACTAAAAAAATAGGTGAGAAAATCATCTCCTAATTTCCTACACAGTTATATTTAGGCATGTAAAGTAATTTGTCAATGCATCAGCTCGTTTCACCTTAATTTCTGCATCCTGACCATTGCGAATCTATACCTTTAATTTGCCTTTTTTTATGAAACCAAATCTTGGTGGAATGTATTCCAATCAAGCAATTTTTGCATATGAACACTTCTTGGCATTGCATTGACTGAACTAATTACATGTACATGTCTATTATTTTTCTTTTGTACTAATAAAATACTTGACCGTCTCTATTGAATTTTTGTTGTTTCAGTGTGTTGAGAAGCTGAATGCCATGGTCTGGAAGCTGAATATCATCACCCTTGACAGACTTGTCCTCAGTTTAGTAAGTTATTTCATTATCTGATAATACTATTGGTCTTGTTGTCAATGATTTATGTGGCTTACCACAGTAGTTTTTATAACAAGTTCACAAGCTAAAAAGGTATCCCTTTTGAGACATCGCTATCTATATCTTGGAAGGAACTTGGTAATCTTTCAGAAGGGATGGATTTTTAATTTGAAATTTGAACTATAACACATGTAATTCGTAATGCACCTACACGCTACAACACCAGGGGATCCCCCTACTTGATGCCCCTGCCCGCCCCACCCTGTACTGTCCCTCTCTTACTTTTTTCTTAATTTGTTCATATTTGCAGTTATATTCTCATGTGTCTTATGTTAGCATTTAAATATCTCTTAATTAAATTGTATATCTTTTTGTATTTTTGTTGTATATTTATATGTATTTTTTAGGTGACCCGACAGTTGCTCCGGCGACAATTGCTCTGGTTCATTTTTCTGGCTAGGAGTAGGGTTAGGGTTATGATAGGGTTTATGATTCAGAATGATGTCAAGATTAGGATTAGGGTTAGGGTTAGGTTTGGGATTAGGTTTTACATTAGGCTTACTGTGTCAGTTTTTTGCCGGAGCAATTGTCGCCGGAGCATTTGTCATAGAACCATTTTTTAATTGTATGGACCCCTCAGATGAATAGCGTTTTGGCTGATGAGGGTGTTCCACCCCATGTGTGGCAAATGAATGAATAGAATAAATAGAATATGACCCACATCTTGGTACAAACTCATGGACAGGTCATGACTTGTGAGGAATGCAACATACTTTTCTTCCTGTAATGAACTTCTTTTCATGTAATGAACAACATGCCTGCTTCACTACACATTCCAAATCAACAAAGTTGTAGATTACAGGAGATAAGCTGTCAATCATATGGTGAATTTCACCACTATGGAATGTAAATTAACTGATCTGCATATCTTTTGGCAAGTAGTTATCAAAGCCCTTGTTCATTTAAGATTTATAAAACTTTTAGGGGTTTAATGATATACGGAGATATAGCTATTTTTATGATGGTTGTAAATCCTCTATTTGAAGCTTCCATTTGTTAAAATCTTATCATGATTTATGATATCTTGTATGAAGTAAGCTAATGCTATTTACAAGCCATCTCTGACACAAAGTGCATGATATATTTGAATGATAATATTTCTTTTTTTTTCATTTCATTATTTGGGGTTATTTTAAAGATTGTGTAGGTATCGCACCAATTTTAGTGCTTCACTGCAAATCTTCACACCTTTTATTCAAGTAGGATGAACAGATCAATCATTTTCCCCTGATGGATTGTGAACCTCTTTAAGAGTGATATAACATACTTCAAAAGCTGAATTTTGGCTGGGGTTTTATTACGGCAGATTTTGGAACCATTCACTGAAATTTCCACTCATTAGAATGCCCATTTACTTTTGTACCACTTTCTTTAACAACTCACTTCATATGTTTGAAAAGGTATGAAATTTTGAGAATTTGCTAAATTTATATACACTATTAAATCATTTGGTTCTACGTTATAATTAGGTAGCATTCTGTCCTGTATTTGAGGAAAAATGTACATGAAAAATGAAGACAATGAATACAAAAATGATGAATACTTCATGTAATGACCCACTTATAAAAATGATTTCCTAAATTGTTTGCATTTCAGGCCCTACGAAGTCATGAAGGAAATGAAGCACAGGTTGGTTTCTTCATTATCCAACTACTGATCCTGAAACCCAACGAATTCAGAACAAGAGTGAGCGACTTTGTGAAGGAGAACTCGCCCGAACATTGGACACAGTCAGACTGGCACAGCAAGCATATGGCTTATCATAGGGTAAGAATGGATTGATTAATCAATTGAAAGATAAATAGATAGATGGACAGGCAGACAGACAGACAAACAGACAGACAGACAGACAAACAGACAGACAGACAGACAGATAGATAGATAGATAGATAGATAGGTAGGTAGGTAGGTAGGTAGGTAGGTAGGTAGGTAGATAGATAGATAGATAGATAGATAGATAGATAGATAGATAGATAGATAGATAGATAGATAGATAGATAGCTAGATAGATAGATAGGTAGATAGATAGGTAGGTATATACATTGTATGTAGATAGTTCGATAGATCATTGATGAATGGGTGTATGGATTGGATGGCTGTTGATCAATCGGTGGATGAATGCATGGGGGGGGGGGGGGGGGTTGATGAAGAAATGAAAAGATGAGTGGATGGATAAATGTAGAAGAATGAATGAATGTATAGTTGGTGGATGGTTTTGGGTATGGATGGGAATGATTATGATGGGGTGATGGTGTAATCAATGGATAAATTGCATATCACAAATTTGATAAGTAAAGGAGAAGGGATAAAGGGCTGTGGATGTAGGATTTGTGTGAATAGATCCTTGAAGGAAAGCTCCCTTGGGCATTGGCAGTAACACTCCTTGCATAACAATTATAAGGCTTTGCTTAGGGTACAATTTTAGAAAGCACAATATCCAAATCAACAGTTTAAGATACTCCATCAGTATAAATGACAGTAATGCTCCTCCCATAACAACACAGTGATAAGGTTTTGCATAAGGTAAAATATAAGGAGGCACAATGCCAAATCAAATTTTGCTAATATTGAGATTCATAGGTTTGCACACTGTAAGACAACTGATCACCTTTCTTTGATTAGATTTCAAGATAGTCCATCAGCATGATTTAGTTATATCATCCAATTCAATATCTCTTCCTTTCCTCCTCTTTTCCTCTATTTCTTTCTGACTCTCTATCTCTCTGCAGAAATACCCAGAGAAGTTCTTCTATGAAGGCTTGTGTGAGGAGACTGGTGCTACGCTTCAAAACACACCTCAGTATCTACCAGTCTACTTCAGCAATGTATGCCTCAGATTCTTGCCAGTGAGTTTAAAATTTGAAAAATGTCACAGGGAAATTTTAGACTGAGTTTCTTGAATGTTTTCTCCTTGGTTGTTTTTGCTGCTTATTCATGTGATATATCGGTTATATAAGTCTTGAATAAGCATATTATTTATCTTTGATGAAATAAAGTAAAACTATACCATTGATCGCAATAAAAACTAACATTATTTAACATACCTGTACAACTCTGTAGCCATAGCGCTGGTTCTCCTTTACCTGAAGTGATGCATTTTATTATTACAATAATGAATATGTTGAGCAATGAGCAAGTGTGCCCTTAATCTTTTATTAACCCTAATCCCATTGGGGGGGGGCTTTTAAAGCCCCCCCCTCAACAATTTTCGCGATAAATCTGAAACGCGAGAAGCTCGCGCCATAATTTCTTCTGACTTTTATCTTTCAAGTCTCGCGCAACTTTTGACACCAAATTCGTGATGACCGGGTATGCGGTACCGACGCTACGCGCATTTGAAAAATATTCGTCGAGCCAAATA
>BQKZ01007127.1:13571-25717 GCA_036244855.1 Temnopleurus reevesii | reverse complement strand
GGGGGGGGGGGGTGAGTGGGCAAGACAGCTTTTCATTAGTCCATCAGAAGATTGCACTTTTGGCCAGAACTAATTTTGAGATACGGGCATGATCTTGTTCAAAGCGCAGCCCTTTGTAGAATGACCTTGCAATCGATTGATCGTAGGATTGTAGTGCGAGAGAAAAAGGGGCACCAGTCGCCCGGAGTGTAGTGATAGTGTTGGAATACCATAGAGCCTGGGGGGAAACACCGTCGCTCGGCATTACAACTAGCACCTGCCCGAGAGGTAACGGACCGAGAGAGGGGGAAATTTGGTCGAAATATTTGATTGTGCCGAGAATGTAAATGTAAACAGTGGATAGTATGATTGAGATGTGAAGCAGATTGATGCTAAGATTGAGTCCTGTATCGCATTTCTATGGATCGATATCTTGCATACCTATGCAGAATAAAGTTCCTGCAGTGATTTCAGTTGAACTTTTCTTTTCATTAATTCAGGGTTTTTTTTTAACTTTTCATCAGTAATTGGGCTTTTGCTACTTTCTTTGTATTCTTTTTCATTATAGGTGTGTACTTAGGGTTATAACACGTTATGACGTACATGTATGTCATGTACTTCTCGATTGCTGTCTTAAAGTTATTGTTTTTAAGATTCTGTTTTAGCCTATAAATGCATATTTAAAAAGATTCAAAAGGTTGAAACAATTCATAAATGTATATATGCATTAAAGGGTTGAAAAAGTGGCGTTAAAAATAATGGAACTACCTCAAGAGAAATACATGACGTATGTCACATCAGGTGACCAAATTTGCATGAAAAATCACTGTTGGGTATTATTGAAATGTTCATAACTTTCATATTTATTTTCTGATTTGCTCCAAACTTATTTGTTTGCCTGCTTTTTAATAAAAACTACTGCAGTTTCGTAGAGTTTATTGGCCTACATGTAGACCTCGCCTACAAGCACCAAGCTATAACTCTAATTGAACAAAACTTCAAGTTGATAATATATCAACACCAAGGTACTGCAGTTTCAAAATGACTTTTAATATTAAAGCAACATTCACAACAAAATTTCAAATCATGCAAACCAGATTCAATACATCTCAAACAAAACTATATTCTCCTTTAAAAAATTTCTTTGTCAAAGAAATGACAGTGTTTTCTGCTTTTACAGCAGTTCAAGATTTACTGGCCCACACCCAGCCTACAAGCACCAAAATTTTGATTGAATATAACATGAAGTCAAGAATATATTACCGATCAATATATTGCTGCTTCAAAGTAGCTTTGAATAATAAAACAACATTCACAACAAAATTTCAAATCATGCAAACCAGAGTCAAAAGATCTCTACCTGAACTACATTCTTGTTAAAGGTTTTTTGTCACAGTAATGACAGTGTTTTCTGCTTTTACAGCAGTTCAACATGCTGCTACCCCTAGACTCCTACAAGACCTCAACCAATTACCCATTTTTATTGACAGCTAACGCAAGACTCTGGCATTTTATTTCCCGATAAAAACGAAGAAGCACAAAACACAGGTGCAAGTCAGGCAGTCCCGCCGATACGCTCAATCAAAACAAGACAAATTAATTACAGAGCCAAGGTAACAAGAACCCCGCGAGGACATCTGTAAACATTGGCGGAAACACGGCTGATTACGAGCCCAATGGAAACACAACACGGACCGCTACAGTAGTGCGTCAATAACGAGGTCCCAAGAATAGCACGACGGAAGGCAGATGCTGTCGTTATATTAACTCTGGTTCTTAATGTATACAGTGGGTTCGTGTAATGACTTTTAATCTGGTGGACATTGATCGTGCCCCTGGGTCGTAATTGCATGCCGCGGCATGGAGGGGGGAGACAATATAAGTCCCCTTTTAGACTGGCCGAATTCAACGTTTTGCGGCACATGCCAATCATAGACAATGACGCCAGTTGGAATTGATCTGATGGACCTGAAAATCAACAACTAGCATGCAATACATGTGTAGTTTGTACACAAAATTGCTAGAAGCATGGCCTGAAAATGAATTACAAGGGCCAGAATTCAGGCTTTTGCCTGTCAACTGCCATCCTTGCATAGAGTTGCAAAAGTTTGGTAGTGTCGTGGTTCAGACTCTTGGCTTTCAATTGAACAAGAAATTCATCCGCATTGTGCTGCACTCAACCCGGGTGTGATCTAATGAATTTTCAGTAATGGTTGGCCACATCTTTGATTTCTGTTGGTAGTTTGGTTCAAAAATGAAATAAAAATATTCCATATTCTTACAGATCTATGTTCATTGACCTAATCATGTCCTGTATTGAGCTAATATTAGCATTTCTGCTGCCATGTGCAAGCAAGCAAGCTGAGCTTTTCAATGCCTGTGTTGGATCATGTTTAATCTAGACTTCTTTATGACTAGGGCTAAAATAGTGTCCCAAACATCATTTGCCTTCCCGAAATATATTTTCCTCTGATCTGAACGGGTTTTCTGTCAACCCCATTTCTGATATCTGAATTCCTCAACACGGGAGGAATCATGTCGAACGCCACTGTCTAGATGATGAACTATCAATAGCTCAAGAAAACATGAATGAATATTAAACAACTCCAATCCGCAGGGCAAAAAAGAGAAAGATATATATAAACAAATAATACAATTGATCCCTTTGACCTAGTATGAGCTAGAAATGATGTAAATATTGTTTGGTTTGTTTAAAGCCCAAGTATAGTTTTGGTAAAGATTAAGAAATGTGAATTTTTGGGATGTTTATCATGACATATAATTCTTATACACATTTTGAGACCATGGCATATTTTTTTACAATTCTTTTGAAAATTTGAATTTGACTGTTCAATCATATTCAGCGCTGCGCCCTCTATAGATTATAACAATATTTTATTGTTATAATCAAGATAATCCAGTAGGATTGATAAACGCCCCTAAACCTCAACAACAACAACAACAACAACAACAATGCTATTGAGCATATACGAAGTTGTCTCTGAGATTTGACAATAGAATGATAAAAAGGTATACACAACAATAAAATTCTGAAATTTTCATCCAATTCTGTGCATGTTAAGTTGCCCTTTATCAAGAAAGAAAATATTGAATTAGTGTCGGGGGACACGACACTGAAATATTTTGCACATTTTAGGTTATAGCTTTTCCAAAACTCGCTCATTTTTTGCATAATCATTTGTGCAACATGTTCAGGATAATTTTATATAGATTTGAAGACAAAATTTGGCAATAAAAATATTCGCTGATAGTGTTACCAAAACTTTACTTGGGCTTTAAGGACAACAGGGATATCCTTCAAATTAAAAGAAAATTTGTAAAAAAAATGATTAACCAACAAGGGTATACACTCAAAAGCGTGCTGTGAAAAAAACAGCATCCGGATGGGATTCAAACCCATGACCTATCGGTTACTCAGCCAGTGTCATAACCACTACACCACCAGAGGCCAGAGTGATCCTGTCACTGATATGCAATGCAGAGGAAGTTCATAAGTTGGTTATTTAATCATAATTGGAAAAAATTCTAATCATTAACTTCTTCTACTTAGCAACTCAAGACGAGCATTCAAATCTAAATTTCTTAATGAAGACAATATTAGTACGTGAGCTCTAAAAAAAAATCAATAAGAAAGTGATTTACCTTTATTTTTTAGCAGGCATATAGAAAATTAAATGATTAGCCTAAGTTCTTGTTATTTACAATATTGGCCGAAATAAGTCTTTTGATCGATAAATAGAATTTGCGCTGTTATAATCAAACCTTTGCAGATGATTCAAAATTTCAGTTGTCAAGATCCACTGTGAACAGAAGGTACAAAGGGTCTGGACAAAGTAAACAACTTCTTTTGAAGCATAATTTACAATCACAAGATGCACACAATAAAGATTTTCTTCGCTCTTTTTCTGCAAAGAAATATTGAGCATGTGTCACATTTTCTTCGTGAATGAACAGGGAATTTATTTCTTTTGTGAGAAGTTGTTTACTTTTTCCCCATTTGTTTGTCCCTGTAGCAGCAGACTTTTATAATGAATCATTCCTATCGCTAAATTCTGATGCACCCATAATTCCACTGTCAATCACAAATGAATTGGCTTAGCTTAAATGGAGGTACAGTGACTAAATATTGGGCCTGTCACTTAACCCGTAAATCTATTGATGTTACGCTTTCCTGTTCATGACAAGACATGACTTATCTTGCTATGGCCTTTCTTTAGAAGTTTCAAATATTACTGAGTCCGCAACCATGTACAGCGGAAAGTTTTCACCGGAGTTTAATTTTCGTGCATTTTGCGGTGAAATTGCCGACCGTGAATTTAAGACCCGCGAAAATAATCCTTAAAAATTTATAAGAAAAGTTAGCATGAGCAGTACTTCACACAGTATAGTATATTGTGGAGGTTTTGAAGTGGCATGATAGTGCTATTAATGTTTCTTTTTTAATTTCTAATGATAATCCCTATATTATTCGGTCATTCTTTATAATAAATGCATTCTTTTTTAGCAGTTATCCCTTTCTGTTTCTTGAAAAATCTTTTTAAGCCAGGTCTGTAGGTTACACTTTTCTTCATGGATTATATCCACAAATTCAATACCCCGCGAAAATGTTCATGGACTAACCAACCGCGAAAAATTAACAACGCGAAATGATCCAGTTATACAGTATAAGAATGTTCATAAAAACCTCCTTTTCTCAATTAGAGGTTCAGTGCCTCCAATTATTATCATGGTCAGACATTCCCAGCTCAGTTCGTATGTGAACAGTCGCGAATTTCTCTCTCCGTATAGACGCCAATCTCCCAGCGTGATGTCTGAGTTTGGGCATTTTTTATACTGTTCATAACTCTGGATTATCTGGAATAGAATTTATTCGAGTTTGCCCTAAGACGGACTATGTATTCAGACGTCAAAAAAATAATGGGAGTACAATTTAGTCAGAATGTTACTTGCATGTATACACAATGTCCCCGCTCCAGTAAAGTCTCTCTGGTTTCGAATATTCCTATGGTTTGTTCTAAAAAAGGTGAATGTAGCTTTGACTTCTGTGGACTAAAGACATGGAACAGCCTTTCACATGAACTTCGGTCATCAAACTCTCTCAAAGTGTTCAAACGCAAGCTAAAAACATATTTGTTTACACGGTAACTTTTGACTTTGAACTTAGAAGACGCTAAAATAATGTGAAGCGCATAGAGCAGTTCACCTGATTACGTGCTATGCCAGCTTATCATTATTATTATATCGCTACGTTGAACAAACATTGTAGTTTGCCTGACAAAGCAACAAACACTGAAAGCAATATACTATTTAAATACAATTATTTGTGATCAGGTGAACGCATACTTTTCCACTGTGCATTTGACAAAGATGTATGCATTACGAAAGCGGTCAGTCAAAATGTGTATAAACTGACCCCCATCAGGGGAGCTAACCCATCCCACATGCATTTGTCCAGTAAGTAGGAAGTCGTAGCCAGCTGTGCGCGGCAAGAAGCAAACCGATTCCCTGTCCAGCGACTTTGACGGGAAACCGAAGACGAGGCAAAGAGACGGGCATATGAATGCAATATACTATTCAACAGATTACCATAAATTAAAACAGGTNCCCCAGCACACACATGCATTTGTCCAGAAAGTCAGGAAGTCGCCAACTGGTCAGCGGCAAGTAAACTCATGTTCATAAATTCAGAGAAAATGTTCAGCAGGAGTACGATTCAACAGATTACTAAAAATCTAAACATGTCTAACGGACCGCCATCAGGAGAGCAAATCCGCCCCCCCCCCATGCACATGTCCAGAAAGTCAGGAAGTCGCAACCTCTCAGTGGCGAGCAAACTCATGCTCATACATTCAGAGCAAATGTTCAACAGGAGTAGGATTCAACAGATTACCAAGAATTAAAAAATGTTTGAACTGGCCCCTATCAGGGGAGCTAACCCACCTACATGCATTTGTCTAGAAAGTCAGGAAGTCGCAGCCCGTACGCGGCAAGCAAGCAAACCGATTCCCTGTCCGGCAACTTTGACAGGAAACCAAAGACGAAGCAAAGACACGGCCCAATGATTGATTGGCCATTTTCGATTCCATCTTCTACAATTGACTCTCTTGTATTTACTCTCTAAACCGGTACAAGATTTCATGTTTGCGGGGACAGGGATGGGGAGGGAAAGAGCATGTTAACTGTCGTGATTATTTACCTGTTTTACAATTCCTCAGATTAACGCAGGTGAGTCTTGTATTTCTTTGGAAGAGGTTGCCCCTTTGAACTATAGAAGCAGTTATCGGCTTGTTTTCCAAAGACTCAAATTCTGAAAGATAATAAATGGAAATGCACATGTTTATTAAAACTAAAAGTAAGAAAAAATGATTTGCTAATCTGCATTTAAAACTATTTTGTAGCATTATCTTAAGGGTTAATATTTTAAAAATGGAATCACATGAAGAAAAACAACAACCGTATTTCTGATGGTGAATCTTACATCCCTGTGAACAATCATTCAGAATAAAGAACTTTTTTTTACTGGGCCTTCTGAATAACAGGCATTCATAATGAACCATTTAAACACCTACATGTATCTCCAGAATATTAAATTGTAACCATATAAGTTGCATTAAATTGTCATAACATTTTTTTACAATAACTATTTTTTCATATTTTCATTCCATCAAATCACTTGTTTCATATATGGGTATAGTTTGAATATTCAATGAAATAAAAAAATAACCAGACACTACTTTTTATACACTCATGCAAGCTTCATACATTCACCACATTCAGATTTTTTCTTTTTTATTTTCATTTCAAGACCAAAATCAAGTTTATAATGCAATGAAATACGACTCATATATCATTCTCATATATATCAATCTGGATTTCCATGAAATGTTAGTGGATCTGAATAAATTGACCAGAATCTTTGATCCACATTCCTACTATAATAAAACGTGACTGGATTTCGATGCACTACTGTGCAACTACCAGTCACCTAAAATACAGATAAAAATCATATTTCAGAGTTCAGAGCTATGCTGACGAGTATTATAATTACAATAGACAGATATATATAAACAGAGATGCCCACGCTTTCCAGAATAGATAGAAGATGTATTTTCAAATGAATTCAAGTCTTTCATTACAAGCAAAAGCAAAAAAAATCATATTTCAGAGTTCCGAGCTATGCTGATGGGTATCATATTACAATAAAAAGATATATACAATGTATAATCAGAGATGTCAACTGTTCCGGAATAGTGAGAAAATATATTTTCAAATGAATTCAAATCTTTCATTACAAGTGAATAGCTGAGAGCATGGCCGTTGTTGTCTTGATTCTATCAATTTTGATCAGCTGTTGCATTACTCACATTTCACTTTTTACCTCATTTATATCATGGAACGGTTGGCATCTCTGTGTAGGAGGTTCTGGAATAGGCAGAAGATGTATTTTCAAATGAATTCAAGGCTTTCGTGATAAGTGAATGGCTGTGAGTAGGATCGTTGCTGACATGTTTCTATCAATTTTGTTCAGCTGTTGCGTCACTTCCATTTCAATTTTGACCTCATGCATATTACGGAACGGTTGGCATCTCTGTACAGGGATAGGGGGTTCTGGAATATGCAGAAGCTGTAATTGCAAATGAATACAAGTCTTTCATTACAAGTGAATAGCTGAGAGTAGAATCCTTGTTGTCATGTTTCTGTCAATTTTGTTCAGTTGTTGCATTATTCACACTTTAATTTTGACCAAACGCATATTCCGTAATGCTTGGCATATCTCTGGATAGGAAATCCCCAAAACACCCTGAAATATTGAACCAGGACATGATTTCCCTGGAATGTGCATCAAAAACTTCTTTAAAAAACATGAAAAAAAAAACACAGTGAAAAACCATACTTCACGATCCATAGCAATGTTGTCCTGCACAATATTGTACACTATTCAAAGACAAATAGGGACAATTTTGTATTTTCTTCACCTTATTTTGGCTCATTTTTCATGATGTGTAGGGGAGAGAGAGATGTCATCCTACAATGGAAATCCCAATAGGTCCATTTATATCATGCAATATGCACATACTCTACTGCGCTTGATACTGGGTGCCACATTATCACCCTGGCTATATCTGCCAAGTAAGCCATTCAGGCCCGCAAGCATTCCACAGTATGAATTCCTGCCAGGTACCCAATATCACCTGGGTTGAGTGCAGTACAGGATGGATACATTTCTTGCTGCAGGAATTATCGCCATGCATGAAAATGATCATGCGTTTGATAAAATTTACAGGCAAAATAATTTCATCTGAGGTTTTCTTGGAAATATTAAAACTCATACAAAAATTCATACACATATTCAACAGTGATCCTCAACTATTTTTTCATCGTGAAATACGATTGAGTGATGGATGAGGATATGAAATCCCCGAAAACATCTGCCGGTGACGCATAAATTGGGACACCGCATTCTCCTGTCCGTTATCGTTAAATCCCGCTTCAGCGTTCGTAGATTCAGTCTTGCAGAAAGACTATTAGATGACGGATTTCCAAAGCATTAGAGGCGCATATCTAGAAACAGCTGCCGGGATTGGGCATTCGTGCACAAACGCGGAAGGTTTTATTCTTCGTTGTTTGCAGGATACGGAGGAATTTAAAGCCTGCTGGATCTTTGTTTAACCGACTGAATAAAAAAAATCTGAATAATTGATGCCATATCTTCGATATTCTAGTTTCCAATGACCAACTAATCCCTGCAGATTAGTTGTTACCTAAAAATTCCAGTTTACAAGCCTCTACTAAAGTTTCTTTTAATCGCTTGCCCCACAGGTCAGGTCAATAATTTGAATGTTTTACTTGTCCTGGAAGAAAAGCTGCTCTCTAAAATTGACAGCATAAAACCCCGGTCACATAGGACCCTGGGAGCAACATGATTCATCCCGACTCGTTGTTCTGAGGCAGTTAACTGTGAATTAACAAAGAGTCGGGGTGAATCGTGTTGCTTCCGGGGTCCTATGTGACCGGGGCTTTTCATTTTCACTTGCCCCTGGGAAGTGGGCAAACAGATCTGTCGAGCACTGCTTTCATTTCTACTTGTATTTTTAGTCAATGTCATTTCTAGTTTAAACTTAAAATCTGACGATCTGAGAACAATGTTCCAAACATCTCTCTCAAAATCTACACAGTAGATTGCTTTAGTCAAAATTGTAATGGCTATCATGCTTAAATATATAATAACCAAGTTACAAAATCATTCTGTATTTATATTCATTCCCATTCCAACAATTGTGAAGTAAATGTTACACAAACACATTTTGTTCTATCCTACTATATTTACAATTTGATCTCGGACATTTAGCTTGTCTCCTATCAAATGAAGAAATAAACCCATGAAAATTTTGTATTCCGACCTACATGTGCATTGACATTGGCAAATACCATGCAAAGTGCTGACCCTCAACCGTGCTTGTCTCTAGTCATTACGACCCTTAAATTGCACAGCACGCAACATACCACTTCCTTACGACCTGCTTTCAATTAAAAACCAAGGTCTGTCGCTTCCAAGATGAGCAGCGTATAACCTTGGCGTTTTGTTTTCTATCGTGTTCGTGCATAAATCAGTCTGGTTAACGGGTTCGTGTCTGCTTGTAGTGGTCCGTTGGTTAATAAGTTGTAGGATTTGATGATTTGAGGGAAGGTTTAGTGATGGATGATGGGGGCTAGCATAGAGTTTCGAGGTAACCCTCAGTGATGCATTGTGTGGTAGAGTATTAGGGAGTTGAAAGTACATGTAGATTATTCAAAGGGAGCCATGTTGGTGCTCCTCCATTTAACAATGACCAATCTTCGATGACTTTTTTTTATTCATTATCTTCGTAAAAAATTGACTCACTATTGTTAAAAAATAAAAAAGGGCACAAACTTGTACCAACATAAAAACAAGCACATGGGACAATGAAGAAATTCTTGGCTATAAATCTTCAGCTAATTCTTGATTTAAAAAGAAATCCATGAACAATGGAAAACTTGATCTAGAACACATATGAAGGAAGTGATCCGTTGGTAAATAAGTTGTAGGATTTAATGATTTGAGGGAAGGTTTAGAATATGGTGATGGATGATGGGGGCTAGCATAGAGCTGTGAGGTAACCCTCAGTGATGCATTGTGTGGTGGAGTATTGGAGAGTTGAATGTAGACTATTCAAAGGGAGCCTTGTTGGTGCTCCTGCATTTAACAATGATCTGACAGGGGTGGCAATTTTTAATCATTAACTTAGCAAGAAATTGACTCATCACAGATTTTTTTTTAGAAGGGGTACAAACTTTTACCAACACAAAAACAAGCACAAGGGACAATAAAGAAATGCTTGGCTAAATCTTCATTCTAATTCTTGTTTTAAAAAAATCCAAGAGCAATTGGTAAACCTGATCCAGAAAATATCTTAAGGAATAATGTTACATTGCCGGCCTCATCATCTGTTGAAAAATTCTATTTAAAAAATAATTCATCATAACCTAAACTGGATACCAGAGGCAAGAACTATAAATGAACAGAGCTTGAATCTTTCATTAAAAATCTTCAAAGTATATAATGTCGGCTGAATATCCCATTCACTGTATAAAGTCAGCGGCTCATTCACCAAAGTTCAAGTAAACCTCAACCAATTAGTTCAGACGGAGACAATTTCGGCAATATCATCTTCAACCTCGGAGTATTATTGTTGATCTTTGATACAATTAAAAGCTGAATTACTGAGGATATTTAGGGGCATACCTATTTGTACTGTATTTTGACCGCGGATGGATTGGTGGGGCGATTGCAGATGAACTATCATGATCCTAAATCAGAGTTAATTGTCTCTTCCCAATGGCTATCAAAAAATGTTATGAAAATGCCCAATAGGGTCGTTCCAAACTCGCATTTTCTTGAATCTTCTGCACTGAACAATAAGGAGTGGATATAGAAAAGAAGCAAAGAATATGACCTCATATTACTCCCATCCCATTCTAAAAAATAGAATGAAGTATATCCTGCAAAGACTCGTATTGAATAGAGTTCCGACAATGTGCTGCACAGGACATTGGCAAGCTAATTTGTGGTTTAGGGTTCCCCAAGGGTATGGCTAAATGACGTAATTTGCATGTGAATTCGTGCGTAGGGTTAATAAACCACCGGCACGAGCCTTACACGAGATAGATAGGGTGGGAGGGTGGCAGAGAGATGGGGATAATTAAGAACCTCGCAGCCTTCGTATCTGTAGAAAAGGACGCATATCTAGCCAATAGCATACCCTCGTCGAGCATACGGTTCATAAATCCAGAAATGGGGGCAAAATGAGCGTCTTGGGAGATGCACGGATAAATAAACTCTGGCTTTGACCAATATATGCTGGGGATATTTCCTTGGCCGAGATAATTTCGGGGCAATTATCGAAGCCCATTTGGCTACCTCAATTACAAATCATAAATTGATGCAATTAGGTGTGCAGGCAACTGTGACCGGAATACCAAGATCGATGACTGATATCTGAGGAGATACGGGTGGAATATTTAGAGGAGTTGGGTTTTCTCTCCATGCCAGAAGTGCTGGAGGTTTGATTTTTATAGTTTTTGTATTTCACCTCGGAAAGAAATATTGATTTTTCCCCTGTTTCCCTGATTTTTTAACTCCATTGATTGTTCTTCTATCCCTCTAACTGTATGCCTTCTTCCTTTTATCATTCTCACATTTTACAGTAATGTCTTTACTTTTCTTTTCATCCCAATCTCCTTCCTGTATTTCTTTCACTCAATCACTTTCTTTCTGTTTCATATCTCTTTCCAGCTCTCAATGCTTCTCTTTCTCTCTCTCCTTCTTCTCTCTTTTTCCTTCTTCTTCTTCTTTGATTTCTTCTTAATTCTAATCCTCCTCATCCTTCTCCTCCTCCTCCTCCTCCTCCTCCTCCTTATCATCATCATCATCATCATCATCATCATCATCATCGTCATCATCATCATCACCATCATCATCATCATCATCATCATCATCATCATCATCATCATCATCGTCATCATCATCATCACCATCATCATCATCATCATCATCATCATCATCATCATCATCATCATCGTCATCATCATCATCACCATCATCATCATCATCATCATCATCATCA
>BQKZ01007126.1:25107-49282 GCA_036244855.1 Temnopleurus reevesii | reverse complement strand
AGCACATTGAACAATGAAATCACCTAAAATCTCCAAGATGTATTGGCAATATTCACTCTGTGGATTTTTGATTCTTACAGCACTTGAATTCCTGTACAAAGGTTTTAAAGAAAAGACAATATTCGTTTTCCTCATATTTTTTATTTCTCTTTAATATTCAGGACCAGATGAATCTGAACATGTCTTACTAAACTAGCCTGGCAGGTTACAGATGACCATGGAGACTTACTTTGTTCTCGCGCTATTCTACGATTTCAAGATCTCGCGGAGGAAAGCAAGCGATTAAACCATCAAGACGGCGACCCTAAGCCCGCCGTTAATGACAAGAGCCAAGATGACCGATGGCGCGGACGAAACTAACACCACCAACAGCTCGCAGTCGACGACGACCGCCGCGTTGTCGCTGCTCCGGATGTCCCGCAGTTCTCGCAGCTCCAGCTCGCCGGAGCTGCACTGCACGTCGATGACCACGTCCAACGCAGGGACCCAGCAAGTGTTGACCTCGCATTCGGCGGACGAACTCCACACGGAGGTGCACCTGCCGCGGAGCGAGCCCGTGAGGAAATCGTTTGTGAATCGTCAGAAGTACAATATTCAGTGTTGCACGTTGCCAGTGTGTTTGATAACTCTACAGGTTTTATTGGGAGTGACAGTGATTGTTTTTGGAGTAACCATGCTGCACATGACGCCGTCATTGAAAACAAGGGATGCACCATACTGGGCTGGCATTGTGGTAAGTCATATTTTTTCACCTATTTTTAAAGTTTTCATTTACGCTTCAAATCATTGTTTGAAGGTGTGTTTTTCTTCTTACAGGTTTGTATGGCTATTTTTGCTGAATGCTCGTGTCATAAAATTTATTTGAGATTTGCTTCATTTTATGTGTGTGCCATATGTAGCTGATGTATGCCTTTACATACAAGTTCATTTTTATTACCTCATTGTATAGGTTCAGATGTAAAAAATAATTGTTTTGTAGTCATAATACTGTAATACATGTATGTTTTACAAAACTGTATAATGCAACAGTGTACATATAACAATGTGAATTAATGAAGTTCCTTTATAAGCAAGGCATACACACAAAATCAGTAGCATTAATAATTGCTTTGATTGCATAAGGAGCGCATGTGCTTCACAAATCAGCAAATTTGTCTCTAAATGAGCAAGACACAATGCTCTCCAAGCAAGCATTGTAATTGGCAAATTAGATTTCAATGAGCAAAACATGACGTTACGCAAGCAAGAATCTAGATTTGGTCGCATCGAGGAGATTACCGTCCAGAATTCCCACTGATCTCAATAGCAGCGTAATTGATTATGAGTAACGAGGAAGATTATAGTTAATGACCGATCCGTAGGGAAGGCTCAGGCAGCCAGTGAGGAATGACTTAATTAGGACAGGGAATCGGGCCCTCTGAGAGATCTCTCGTTTGCTTAGAACTCCTTCCTTGCCGCTTCCGTCCTGTCTCTGACCGGATGAAGTCGGATGGATGCCAGCCGATGGGGAGATGCAGCATCACTTGGATTGGTCTTTAGGGATGCGCTTTGATGAAAAAAGAGCGATGAGAATTGTTTTTTGCATATGTTTTTTTTTTGTCTTGTGATTGTTTTTACCCTGAAATGTATTGGATATGAGTTTATCTATTTCTCTCTCACTCTCTCCCTCTCTTTCTCTCTCCTTCTCTCTCTCTCTGTTTAATTCTATTGTCATAAGGCAAAATTCATCTTGCCTGTATTGTGAAGGAATCTTTTCTAGATGCTTTTGGCTGAAAATTTTATTTATTGAAAGATATTGACATGAAATCACCATGCTACAGTTGGCAATATCCTTCCTACGTACATGTTTTGTGTACAAAAGAACAAGTATGTATAAGAACAAGTAATGCAAGTTTTAGTCCTCGTTTTACATGAATTTACATTTTTATTTCTCTTCACCTTATCACATATTAGAGAATAAACATTACAGTCTTATTAATTATTCATCATCATAAAGCCAACATGTCTAGGAAATTTCTATGACAACAAATACCACTTTTCCTGTTGCCTAGATTCCTGTTTGAAAAAAATCCCTCTAATACTTATTTCCACAGCAATATATTCTCTGCTACATTGTATGTGGGTTTGAGATGAATATTCCTGGAAAAAAATCTTTCCACTGGGACCAATGAAATGGTTAAAGTAGTTTAAATAAAGAGTGAAGAAGAGGATGCATATTTGTAAAAAATGAAGGAAGCCTCAGAGACGAGCAAGCTCACATGTCAGGATGGCAGACGTCGATTGTAATGTTTTTCCAATTTTCTCCAATGATTGTCTGTAGGCTGAGCGGAGACGTTTGAATTATGCAGCGCTATAGGAGTTGTCATAGATAGATATGGTAATATCCCAAGACAGGTCGATCCTCGTAAAATGCAAACAAATCAGTTAGGGAGATCAGCGCTTTTTTGTGCCCTTATCTTTTAGAAATGTTTCTCAAAGTGATGAGATTACTTGTAGATTGATTTGTATAAAAGGCTTATTTTTTCCTCAGGAAGTTCTTTTAATGAAATGCTTTCTGCATGACATTGTCATTCGGGATTTCTCATTTAAGATTCATGTGCCAAATTCAAAGATGGTTTCTAAAAAGTTATTGTACATTTTAACTCATCTAAAAAAAATGTTTTGATAAAATCTGATTGTTCTATAAAGGATTTAAATGGAATATGAGAGTAAGATTTTTTGTTGTTATCTGTCATGACTATAAAGCTCCAATGTACATGTATGTACAGTTCAAGTCAGAATGTTGTAGTTATCAATATATATCTCTGAATTCCTTGAAATCAGAATTCCTTGGTTACAGGTACCTGCAATTCTTGTTAAGCTTGGAACAATTTTTATAGCCCAGTAATTGCACTGAGGTCCCATTGTTCTGAGCTTTGCAGTGATAACAGGTAACAAAGAATTCTGACTTGCACTGAGGATATGCTACCTAGGGGTTCTAGAGTCTCAAATACAGTGTAGCATGTTTAAAATTTAGAGATGATATGTTGAAAAATATGTGTCTGAATGTTAACTTCTACAGTATTTCAACCCAGCTCGTTCAAAATACATATCTAAGTGGTCAATTGATCATACAATTTTTATACACCTTTTCTTTATCGAATTTCAGTCTAATTGTGCATTGTCTCAACAGGAATATAAGCTAAATCTTTGGCTATGCATGGATGGCATGCAGTAATTTAAACCCAATATTTTAGCGTACATACATTTTAATTTCAATACACAATATTCACTTGCCTGCGAAGACAATTTTATTTCATGATTAGATAGCATTATCTTTAAACACCATGTATATTGGGAAATAATTATGTGGCGACACAAATAGACGATGATGAATTACCTTGTGCTTGAAGTGTTCTAGCTGTGCCTATTATATGGAACATTCTTTAATTACGTACATGCACATTGTCATGTGCAAGGACCAAGTACATGCATTGTTAATGTGTGCATAATTACATTGCATTATGTTCGATCACGTCATACCGTTTCATTATTTTTGTAACAATATCCGCAGACCCTAACATCACAGCTCAGTAGAGTGTAGCCATATATAGTGACTGCGCTATATAAATTATCTAATTGATTAGAAATTTCATGTCGTACACAATTTGCTTTGTAATCCTTAACCCTAGCCTTGATTATTGGCTATTTATCCCAATAGCAACCAGAGATTTTCGTACAAAAGTCCCAGCAATGCATGTGGAAGGTGTAGCAGTACTGTCTCTAATACATGTTTATGAACAATATGAAATAATTCTGAACATTTTCGTAGCTTTCCTTGCAGCATCGTCATCTTGAGACCATAAGAATCACCTGTGCATCATTATAGCCCCACGAGAATGGATACAAAAGCGTGTTTCAAAATTGATGCTCGGGGGGTCAGTGAGTTTACAGGAGGGGCAATTTCAGGCAGTTTAGTTGCTGAGGGGATAAGCTGTGCCTCTTTTAATCTTGGACCAACAACTTATTTACTATATGCACCTTCATGAGGAGGACGGCAGTGGAGTTTTGGCCCGCACCAAAAGGGTTGATTAACTACAAATTTAATTTGGATATGACCCTAACGAACTCTTGGCTGCACCCTGTACAATACGTAAATATCACTGCATACAGGCCCTCATGTGTGATTCATGCTTGTATGATAAAATCCAACTAAAATGTAGCTGTGCTGCTACCTGAGTGCTCCTTATCTTCCATCTTTCGGTTTGGTTTCTTGCGCTGCCCACGCAACGAGGTCTCTTCTATCATCCGCCCTCTTTTCCCCTGTTCATGGCTGGTCTGTGAAAAGATTATCCCATCAAGGATCCGATTCCCCAGACTGTCATTTTGTTTCTCTTTCATATTTGTCTTCCTTTCTCTTCCACCCTTAATGTTTCTAGTTTCCTCTTCTACTTATCTATCTACCTCTATCTCTCCCCTATCTCTCTCTCTTTTCCTTCAATTTCCTTGTCCTTTACATTCATCTTCACCTTTTATGTCATCTTCTCCTCCTCGTCTCTTCCCCCTTTCCATCTTTCTGCCTTCCTTCTTTCTCCTCTTCATATCCAATGTTTTTTTTAATTTATTTCTTTATTAACACTAACCTTTTCAATTTTGTCGGAAAACTAGTTGTTATACATTTATTGTTCCCTTTCCCATGTCTTCCGTTATCATTCACTTTATGGCTTTTGATCTGCTATCCTTTAATTCCTCCAATACCGTTCTTCTTTTTATTTTTTCCTTTATTTAATTTTCTTATTTTTTTTCTTTTTTCACCCCTTTGCCTTTGCCTTCTCTATTTTCATTTTATACTTTCTTATCTTGATCTAAAACCTAAATCCCAAGACTCCTGGTATTCCTTTCCCACCCACTCACTTTCTACAACCCTTCCCCTCTTCTCATACCTCTCTCTCTTTCTCTCTCTCTAATAATAATAATAATGAACGGCTTTTATAGAGTGCTTATCAACTCTTCATTAGAATTCTCTAAGCGCTCTACAATTGCAGCATTATTACCCTAGCTTTAGCAATGCATTCCCTCTTCTTACACCTCACTCTCTCTCTCTCTCTCTTTCTCTCTCTCTCTCCCTCTCTCTCTCCTTCTCTGTCTCTTTCCATGTCTCTTCTTTATTTCTCTTTTTCTAAGTGAGAAGATGTGAACGTCCTTTAATAGCTCTTGTCGCATTCCACTCATCTCTCTATTCATGCACCCGTTCTCTCTCTCTCCTCATCTCTATCTTTCTCTCGGTCTTTTCCTCTTTCTCTTCTGATAAAGCAGTTCCTGAACTGAAATCTGGAAGGCAAATTCGTAAATCAGATACAGCAGCCAGCATTTAAGAATACATTTGGAAGCTGCAAGTTTGGCAGAGTGGTAAATTGGATGGGCCAGCAAATGATATGTTCACATCTTATGTAGATGACATTTAAGGGAATTGTATTTTATAAGAAATAATGAAGTAAAATGCCAGAGAAGGAAAATTGCAAAGATTATATGTACATAATATATAACCAGTTATAGAAAGAATCTGTATTGTTTTAACTCCAAGCATGAGGAATATGCCTCTATAGAATGTTTCTGTGACCTCAACCAACATGTGATAATATAATAATATTAGTATTTCTGTGATAACTGTAAACTGATTTGATCTCCCATTTTGAATGTAGAATATAAGTCTATGTGTATATTGGGGCTGAACTCAGTATCCCACAGATTTAATATCATCAAATATTTTCAATGGTTGCCCGCACAGGGGAGCATAAGGATGCTCGCTGCATGCTTGCGTATGACAGAGACATTTTAAACCAAATCTCCAGATTCTATTTGCCTTTCATGCCATCACATCAACAACTTGTTGAGCGATGCTCAAGTTTCATGCCAAACTCGGCAGATCTGAGCCATAAATAGATGTCAATCTCGACCCTAACATTGTTGAGAATTCTCATTGTTGGGTTTGTTGGCCCATATATTGAATAAGATAGCACATTAATCTTGTGTATGGTGTATGATAGATGTGTGATTAAAGCCACAAATGAGCTTTTGTCAATATTCACCAGATAGTGTTTAGAATTTATTATGAAGTCTATAAAGGTCCAAGTTTTTGAAATTTGTGGTAATTGTAGGATGGATATATGATACAACATTTTGAAAGAATTTACTTAAGATGGTGATTTTAAGAGTAAATGCCATCTCACTCTCATCCAAATTGTTGATTTTGCTATTTTTTCAAACTAAAATATCATTTCTTCTTCATTTTTTGCCAAATTATCAGGAATTAGGAAGCTATGTAGGGATTATATGATTAACAAAAGGGACTTCAAGACAATCTCAATATCATGATTTTGCTTAATATAGACATTTCATCAATGTAACATTTGTAGTTGCAAATATAAATTCTATTTGAGCTTGCCTTTCATGCCATCACATCAACTTGTTGAGGAACGCTCAAGTTTCATGCCAAACTCGGCAGATCTGAGCCATAAATAGATGTCAATCTCAACCCTAACATGGTTGAGAATTCTCATTGTTGGGATTGTTGGCCCATATCATTATGGGAGAGCAAGACAGCAAGCAAAACGTCAATGCATATAGGTTAGATGTGTGATCTTACATTTCATGTGGAGCCACAATCAGCAATCATTGAAATCCAGGTATTCTTGAAAGTTCTCATAAATCATTTAGCGCTAAAGTCCATCATTCATCCAGATTATTTTAGATTTAAGAATGTTCCAAATTGTATTTTCAATCATTCATTCCTCATTTAATCTTGAGTGCATTTTTTTTAATCATGGAAAAAAACAAGGAGTGCTTGCATAGATAAATGCTGTTAAAAAGCATATCTGAAATTTAAATTTTCAGCATATGAAAACGTGGTGTGATTTAGCAAAAGGTTTCTTTGATTTGTTTCGTCTTGATCATTCTGTTTAAAAAAATAACAAAAGTTCTGCCCCCCCCCCCCAAAAAAAACACTTCAAACACAGCAAAATGTGTCAAATAAAAGATTTTCCTGAAATTTTCTTGGCTAACTGGTCTAAGAATCACCAAATTTTCAATAAAAAAATTATGCGCTTAACACTAGAAACACACCAGACTCTGTTCCCTTGCATGCAAGTTGTCACTCCATTCTGGAAAGCAGCTCTCACATATAAATGTAGAATGCAAATGGACGCAAAGCATGGGAAGGGGAGATGTGCATGTATCCGGAAATTTGCACTTACGAAGGGGCGCCATGCGAGGTTCATGACTTGTTGAATATATGACTTTCGTCTGTGTATGCTTTTTGTACTGAGGTTATATCTAGACTGACAGTGAGTTATTGTTGAGTCCTACATTGCAGGGGACTTCATCAAAGTCATTCTCATTTTATGTCATTCCATATTTGAGACTTCAATTGTCAAACTTTAAAATAAGATAAACAAGTTCAACTTTTTTACTATCGTTTTAAGATTGCTAAATTTGCTAAATTTCATTGACACAAATGATTCAAACAACTACTGTATGCAAGAGTAGATCAAAACAATTAAGATTTTCATTTCATTTATCTTGATATTTATGAATTTCAGAGTATTTAAGCTTCATTTACTAACTTTTTATTCATTCTCCCTTTTTCAATTTTCAATTTCAATTGGAGTGCTATATTTTAACATAAATTTCACTGATTCTAGTCCCTGACACTCTAAAACGGGACTCTTTAGTATTTAAAAGACGGGGGCTTTGTTCATGCAACGGCAATTCCATCTCTGTACATCTGATATACCTACAACATGTTGGATCTTCCTGAAATAATTTTCCATCATCTAGATTGGATTTGTAAAAAGAGGTGTACCACATTTTGATAGTTTTAGCCTACGAAGTATATACTGTGAAGAAAGATTTGTAAAAGTTCGGTCAGATGTACAATTTATTAAATTTCCCATTTATTAGGGATGTCTTCTTGTTATAGAATAGATACAGCTGAGTGTTACAATAAAACCTTAAAATTTAAATGTTAGGACCCTATGTCCCAGTCCTTTAAAAGCCCCAAATATGTTGATTTCCCCTCCTCCTTTCCCTTTCCCTTATATTTTCTTTCAGAGAAAGAGAGAAAGTGGTAAAGAGATAGAACAGAGGATGTCAATGTCAGCTAAATAACCTATATTGGCCCGGCTGTCAGTATCACTTTACAGGATGGCCTGATCCGCAGAGATCTCGCCGGTAATAAATCCCCTGTAAATGCACGTTCAGGACAAGAATTGAATTTGGCATGGATAGCCCGCCTGGTAGGGTGATGGGTTCACGGCATGCCCCATTTCACAATATCCCAATCTTGTTCTGCGATGGGCAGTCAAGATTTCATTTGTGGCTATCACCTAAATTTGCAAATGATACGTGATTCAATTACGAGTGATACTCTTCTGCTTAAACAGTGTTTTTGTTAAATGCTCAAATTTTAGAGTTGCAGAAGCCTTGCTTTACTTTGGCTATCCAGAATGCTTCTGGAATAGACCTTTGGGGCTTTGCTTGAATATGCAAAAAAAATCACCAGAAATGTCTGCATATAGGCAATATCTACATGTAACAGTGCCAACTCATTTCAAAGCCTCCATGTCTAGTTGTCACCCTATTGATATTGGATAAATTTGTAATTGACAATATTTAAAGATATAAAAGGCTAAAATAATCATTTTAGCCTTTTTTCTGATTATTGCTCAGAAATATTTGCATTTGGGCCAGCAAAATGATCACACTTTTCTTGCTGAAGCTCCCTGCAGAGGTTTATCCATGCTTGGGACAGTATTTTAGAGAGTCGAGCATGTGCATCAGCACGATAATGATAATAATAATAGGTGCAATTTATATCACGCACATATCCTCTCTGCTGAGTGCTCAAGGCGCTTTGCATTATCATTACCCTGGCTTTAGCCCGGCAGCCACCAGTGCACTTGTCATTTTAAGGAATAAATATTCCTGCCAGCTAAGTACCCATTCACCTCACCTGGGTTGAGTGCAGCACAATGTGGATGAATTTCTTGACGAAGGAAATTAATGCCATGGGTGGGATTCGAACTTGCATCCCTATGGTTGAAAGGCGAGAGCCATGACCATTGTACAGATCTTGAAATTTACAGGACCAACAAAACTATAAAATTCAGGTAATTCGTGTTTTTAAAGCAAAATGTTCTAATGGCAATGACTAGATCAGTGTCTAAGATTTGATTCTCAGCAATGATTATAAACTTATTTTAATAATGTAGTTATATCTTGCCTTATAATTGTATGAATTTGATAAAGATTAATCAATGGATTTTTTGCTACTAATTAATTCCTTCGTTTGATCGCTGACTGTTATTGCAATGATGGTTTTTCATGAGGCAATATCATGGTGCAATTTCATGGTGGCAAAATGATCAAGCTTTGCACGTGGAGGTTTATTTGCATGTGGTGCATTGGTTACTACATAAGAGAGAGAAGTATGCATCAATGTCATTGCCTTTAAACTTATTTTCATAGTTCCTACCTTATAATTACAATGGAAATGAATTAAATGCATTTTCATCAAATTAATTCCCTCATGTGACCACTGACGGTAATTGCAATTTCATAGTGGTTTGTGGTCTTCATAATCCGTTTTAAATTCTTTGATATTCCACGGCAATCTTTTTTTTTTCTCACATACTCTTAGAAAACCACAAATCCATTGAGATAAAGAATAATTGTACGTTTGTGGGGGATTTAAGTTGAGTTGAAGATTGATTATCTATGATTTGTTAAAATCTAATTGCTCGTATTAATTGAACTTATTTGTTACTTCTGAATTATTCCATTGTTCTTTTGTATTCACACTGTTTATTAGGAAATGCAAGATACAGATACAGATTAAAGATGTGGTTTTTCTTAACCAATGATTTCCAAACAAGAAATTGTATTTTCCAAATGTCAAAATCTTTCCAGTATGTAAGGTAATTCTTATTCATTATTCTTTGTTTCTGAATACAGAACAAGATATGAAACTACCATTGAAAAAAAATTGGATCAATCAATTGAAATATGGAAAAATATAGAAAATGTATATCCATCAGCTGTCTAAAGATATTTTTTATGATTAACATGAAAATTAAGCGTCTTTTTGTTGCAATTGTACTGCAAGTCATGCGAAAATTCAAGCTATGATAAAGAAGATTTTTAAAAATGAACCCTGAGATTTCAAACAATATGGTAATTGTTTTCTCCATAAAATCAAAGCAACGGATATATGCAGATTTTTATAATTGTTAGGTTTTTATTCATCTATTTTGGTACCATGTGACATGACCTTGATTATGACCATTTAAAGTCTACTGGATAAAGAGAGAGAACGAGAAAAGAAAGATCGAGAGGAAAAGAGAGTGAAAGGGGACAAGATAATTATAAATGACTTTTATATAGCGCCTTTCAGCCCCCCATTAGAAGTCCGTATTGCCATCTCTTCAGATTCAGCATTAATACTATTGGCTGTAACAATAGTAGCTAAAAGGCATTTTAGTTTAAGGGATATATTCCTGCCAGGTACCCATTCCCCTCACCTGGGCTGAGTGCAGCAAAGAACAACAGCAGAGAACATTTTGCTGGAGGGAAAAATACCATAGATGGGTTTTGAAACGTGCATGACTCTGTGCTTTCTTCCTTTCACAGCAAGCATACACAGAAATAAGTCCCAAAAAAAATTGTTTGGCTGCCCAAGAATTACTTTTTTGAAAAATTGCATGAGTTGGTTGGAAAGAGTATATTTTTCTTTTAATTCATATAGTTATTCATTTTTTCACTTTTAAAACAGTTTTCATATAGAAAACTTAGATTTCGAATGTTAGAATTGAGTAAAAAGGCCTTAAACATCTGAACATTACTTTACAGGTATAATTTCACATGCTTATTGTTAATTCTACTGATAATGAGTTTTTAGGTCATATTACTCATTTCTTGCTATCATTTTACGGGGAGTTTTTTTTTTTCATTTGAGTGAAAAGCAAAAAAAATGACGTCCAGCCATTCCCATATAGTTGGTCGGTCTGGAGCATCCAAACAATTATTTTTAGAGAAGGAAAGAGAGAAAGGTAATAGAGCTTGAGGAAGGTCACGCTTCTTTTCAGGTGATGCTCCTTTAAACGAGAATGAGAGAGGGGGAATGAGAAGAAAATAAAAGAGACGGGAACAAATACCCCAAGGAATCGAGAAGCAATCTCCTTTCCCTACAACAATGGCATTTCCATGATGTGGTGTTTTCATAATGGCATGAGAGATCGCTAAAAGTCACGTCTTGAAAGATGATGCACAAACTCTTCTTGGTCCCGTGCCTGCCAGTGCAGGCAAATAATGGACTGTTGAAATTGGTAGCCTGCCATATTGCTGTTGTAATATCATCCGTAGAATTGGAGACGAAAAGATGTTATTGTCTCTCGATGTAAAAATACCTCCGATAGATCAGCCTTTTTATTGAACATAAAAAAGCATCTATTGAATTATCATGTTTGATACATTTGGATTATTTGATATCTGTCATGTTCAATTCCTTTTTACATTTTTAGTTCGGTAAGATGTTATTGTTTATTCAAACACGTAGGGCAGCGAAATATGGGTTACACAATGGACTGGATGAGTGTTGACATTAAAAAGATGAGAAACAGTATCAATTCCAAAACGATTTGCTGTATATTAGCAATTTTTGCAAATTTCAAACATTTGTTCTTCTTTTAGTACTCCTACCTTTATCTACGAAGTAATATAAAAAATACGTAGAACATTTTTCATCATTTGCTCTACTCATTTTTCATGAATTGTGTTAGATATCATAATCTGGATAAATTAACATTTTATTAATTAAATGAATGTAGCTACTTGTCAATCTTTAATAAGGTAAGCATTTTAATTTCAATGGAAATTCAAGTTTAATAGATCGAGCATTACGTTTGAGGACTTTATCTGAACCATTTACAGTGTACAGTGTACAAGAAATAATTATGAACCAAATATAATCTTCTGTATATTTCAATTTTCCTTGGACAAGTTGTGAACAGCATCATCTCAAAATTCTTCATGAGATACAGCATTACTCATTCAAATTACCCTGTTTTGACAATTTAATTTTGCCAATCTACAATTTGTGTACCGTATGGTTAGAATAATTAGCTTGTTTTGATGCATGATATATCAAAATGTAGCTTTACAAAAAGACATCCCACACACATACACGAGCACTCACCCGATGAGCTAATCTGTGCATGTAACTGTTGACACTTAAAAATGTCAGCTGAAATTCATACTCTTGAATGAAGTATTGAAGTCTTTAGCAAGTGGAAGCGTGGGAAGCGCATATTTTGACAAGTCCGCCTGACATTTAAAGATAATTTTGTCTGCTCCGTCGTCGTGGGCGTTAATTGGCGAGGATCTTCGCCTGAAATGCAAGTGATCCTCTTTCTTGATCTTAGACTATGGTAATTCTCATTAGGATGTAATATCTCTTGTGCTCATGCCGGAGAATTAGGTTGATTCTTTTTGTATGGCTAAGGGGAGGCTTTAGGAGAGGATAAAAGTCGTCTTAGAAGCTCACTTTAATAAGTTATTAAAAGCGATCCGATAGCTTGAGCGACATGTGCGGCATGGAGGATGATGTCATAGACAGTTTGATCTGTGGGGGATTTTTTATTGCTTGTTGATTTCATTTATTACTTTGTTTTAATTTAAAGCAGGTACTTGATTCCACTGAATGGAATTATTTGATGAGATATATTTCTGCAGTGTATGACGATATACAAGAAGAATGATGAGCAACTATTAGAAAATCAAACAATCAAGATATAAAAGCACAAAAATCCTAGATCACTGCCTCTAATGCAACCCAAGGCCATCTTGTATTGCATTAGCTTTTAGTCATATATTTTATTCTCTGTCCTGATAATTTGCCTGTAGCTTTGAAAAAAATTATTTGATTGCTATTATTTTTTTTTGTTACAAAAGATATTCAGTTTTGAAAGAGGCTGGTTTTAGTTTTATTTTTATTCATTTTTGCTGGTATTTTCTATTGTCCAGTGTGAGTGAGGATTTAATAGTAGAAGGTTGGATGCATAGGGAGATCAACTCGTCCATTATTAGATATTATTTTCAAGGTTGTTCGATGGTAGATTTTCAAGGTTGCTTTATATAGTGCCTTTGATAAAGTGCATAATTTTCAAACTTTTATGGAAAAAGGAAAGGATTAGGAGTGAGGGAGAAAGAAGGAAAGAAGGAATTTCGAATAGAAGAAATTAAAGTAGCCGGGTAACATATGATTGAAAAATTGAGCTTGTAATTCAGATTATTTGGATATAAGTTTCAAAATTCAAATCTTACGAAATTTCATCTTTTATCAGTATAGTTTTTGTTGAATATGTCTTCTTGTTATTCCAAACCATCCTTTAAATCTCATGATCCACTGTCTATCCGTAACCACCTCTACCATTCACTTTGTATCATTCTGATGTGATTCATTTTGTGCTGCTACATGTAGCACTAGATGTAGCTACATGTAGCACTAGACATACTGTCATCAAGTTATGTCCATATGTTCTGTTTACTCATGATTCGTGGTGTACATTATCTGAAAGTTTCATGCACTCAAAAATCATAGTGTTTACCAAGCAAATGGAATTGGGGCAGACAAAAAAAAGAGTGGTGTCATTTTTTGTTGAATCTGAATTTGTATTTGATCGACCAGTTCTTCCTTTCACTGTCAGTCATAATTTCAAAGCTGTTGAGTCACACCATATAACTGACACCAGATGAACCAATTTTTGTCTGAGATGTGTGCTGAACTGCAAAATATTATTTTCACATTAAAAGGAATGACCTAATCTATCAAGTAATATTTATATAACACTAATTGATACAACATGATATAAATAATCCAAAAAAGTTACAGGAAACTAAACCAAATGAGACAAAAATTCATATTTTTGAACTTACATGAGTGACAGAGCAATATAACTGTCTATAATTGGAAAGCAGTTTTAGATTAGGGACTTCTTCAACATTGTTAGGAACACAAGAATTTCTATTTTTAGAAAAAATGGCTACCTAAATTATTACCATTATATTTTATCAAAATCAAGAGCAATTTTCAAGTAAATTAGCATCCAATATGAGAATGTGGGAGAGTTATTTGAAATTATCATATCAAGTATGTTATCAGAATCATTTATGAAAGCATAATGATTTGAATGTATCTCTAAGAAAGCATTATTTTAGTTGACATGTAAATTGAATTGAATTGAATTGAATTGAATTTATTGGTTTCTATATCCCATTACATATCATTCATCCGAAAATATCATCAGACAAACTAATAATGTAATAATAATAATATTATACATGGGTATAAAACACAAATTAAACTAGATGGGATATATATAGAAGGGCTACGGCGTAAGCATTAGAGCTTGCAGCCCTCATCAAAAATACATCTAATACATATAACATAAAAAAGAGAAAATACAAATATAAATCAGATTCTCTGTTGATATAATTTCTGATGTGACCACGCCACTGATAGTGACCCATTTCATCGACAAGTTGTGTGTTGAATCGATACTTTGTGTAATCAGTTGGATACTTAAGCCTAGATCCAGATTTCTCTCGAAAGCTCTTCAAAGCGGAACATGTTTTTGTAGTTGGGGCACGATGACAGTTGCATGATGACATTTAGGATCATCAAATGGAGGTTGAATCATGGATAAAAAAGGGATGTGGTCGTGAGAGACAACCCAGTTTGGTCATTTTCCGATGAGGCAGCTTTAAATGAGAGATTGATCATGTGTGTGCCTAGTGTGCAGAGATCTTCATTCATAAAACCTCAAATTTTATCCATCGCTTTGTACTCATATTAGCAGAGATTTTTTTCTCAAATTAAATGGCCTGCATAACATGTGTCTACTCTGCAAAACATTCATGAGCTGTCAAATTACTGAGTTATTCATTAAGCACTGTGTCCTACCAGATTTTGACAGGATTTTTTTCTTTGCTTTTTGTTTTTGTTTTGTTTTGTTATTTTATTATAAGGGGCAGGGTAGATTTTGCACAACAAAAGCCTCATTTCTTTATAGGCAGTTTTAACATGTAGATGTTGTTCTTTGTGGCATACTTTATATCACTTTGAGCACAAATGTATATTTTCTTAAGTAATACCCAGTAGTGGGCAATGAAGGCCAAAAATCAAGAAATATTTACTCTCATGGCAGGCATTTACTCCCATGGCAGGCGATATTCTTGGAATCCATTTTGAGGTAACAAAAATTATTCATTGTATTTTTTAATGTGTGTCTTGAGAATATTTTCATTTCCTCTGCATGATATAACACCTGCATTTATCTTGACAACATGTACCGTATTACTCTGACTGTAGCAGAGCTACCGATATAAAGCATTAAGATAATTTCTTCTTGCCTGGTACCAATTTACACCTGGGTTAAGTGCAGCACAATATGGATTAATTTTTTTCTGAAGGAAATTAATGGGTTGGATTTGAACCACCAACCCTCTAGCTCAAAAGCAATAGTCAGAATCACCACACCACAACTCTACCATAGGTTTTCAATCTGTTCTTTGCAGGCTGCTGAAAAGAAACTGGATAAGGAACATACTGTACAGCTAGAAAGAACCTGATATGTGCATGAAATATATATCCTCCTATTCTTCAATGAGAACTATCGACATAATACCTGTATCTAATTTCTTCGTAGAAAACTGGAGACAGTTTGAGTGAACTGATGCCATGTACCCCATCCACAGTCTTTTATGCATTCATGTGAATTGAGGCTCAATTTTCAATCTTTGCCTCTAACGCATGTATCTTACCGAGTCCAAAGGCGCAAAGGCAGTATCGAATTTCAATCCTGCGAGGTTTACTTTGGTTACTGGTTGCAATGAATTGCCTTGTTTTCTACTTCATATATTGCTCCTTCCTCGATCTGTTTTTCAGAAAATCCTGTATCCTCCAGCATTGGATCATGTTGTTATGTAGCATTTTTACACCAATCTCCCTCATGCAACAGGTTTACAATTTTAAGGTAGACATGATACATTACGTGTAAGTCAAAATTCTTTGTTTATCTGTCACCACTATAAGAACCATAGGATAACCATTGGTTTCTCTATCCATTGTTTTAATTTGTATTATAATGATATCTTTTTTTATGGGAAATCATTGCTCTGGATTAAATTTGAACTTATGACCCTCTGGTTGTAAGGTGAGAGTCAGAACCACAACACTACAACTGTTCCATTAATATGTTCACATCTACAGTAGATCAATATAACACTAACAGCAAAAACAATTTTATTTTGGGTAATTGAAATATAAAGCACATATAACTATTATAAAATCAAGTGCCCAAGGTGAATTTTTTAAAATTATTATTACCCCAGCTGAAGCCTGCTTTAGACATCCTCTGTTGAGCAAGCATTTCAAGGAATGAGTGTTCCAAAATTATTGCAGTTCAGCAGTATAATTAAATTTAATTTCCTCAAAAGAATTTTTTCATTAATTTTATACAATTTGCTAAAATATTTTGAACCATGGCTTAGATTTGATTCCATAATCTTTGAATAGGAAAACTGGAACTTTTTACTCTATCCTGACACTACATATATATCAACTTTAATTGCTTGTTATGAACCATCTAAATGGAGATTGGAGGCAACATATTTCTTCTTTGAGTATTTCTTTTGATACCCATCTCACTTTTTTACATGAATGTATGAAATTATATTTGGATGCATGCATTTTCCATGAACTCCACTAAAACATACATGTTTAAAGCTTCTGGCCATGCTCACGTGCATGCACTTTTCATTCCTTGCAAATGTCACCCTGCCCATTCTCATGTCTGTCACTCTCCGTTCAAGTCATGTGACACCTTATTTTCTCCGTCTATCTCTTATTTCCCTTTCTCACTCTACAGCACTCTAATTAATGAGTACCTCTCCCTATGCTCCCCCTTCTTCTTTCCCCTGGTACCATGCAATGTTCATGAAAGCAATTTGTTGAGAATGGTAAGAACATTTGTCCTCCATGTTTTGATATGGAATGTACAGAAGCCATTGTTAGGTTTAATTTTGAATTCTGTCAGTGATGTAAGATAGGAAATTTTATGTAAAAGAATTTGGGTCATGAGGGAATGAAGTATATTAGGGAGGTATTTCATGAAGCTTTTCGCCAGCGACAATTAGTCAGCGGTGACTTACCCAATGAAATCCTTGATTTTGATTGGCTGAAAAGCACCGTTGCTGACTGCTGCTATGGTAACAGTCGGAAAATGAATTCTTGTCGCTGACGACAATCTTCATCAAACGCCCTACTGATGGTTTGAATTTTGCAAGAGATATAAGCTAAATCTCATGATTTGCCCGATCTCCTCTTTTGCAATATTTGTTGTTAAGAATTCAGTATAGATCTGAAGCTTTTAAGCATATCGAAAATAGTATATAGTCCAAGGAAAAATATAATGTTTTAATAATCCAGGAATATCAAAGCTAAGGTATTTTAATAATGATAATAACAGTAATGATATAGATTATTTCTATAGCGCTAAAAACAGAGAGTACCATATTTCCTTGCATTTTCACTTCTAAATAGTTTTTTAACAGCAGGTATTTTTCATCACCTGTAAAGAGAAAGGCGTGTAAAAAATACATTCTTATTTACTATTAACCCAGACATTTTTTTCCAGGTCCATATAATATTTGTTTGATTTTGTAATGTTTGCAAAGCTACTGTTTTGTTTGAATTCCATCACTTTGATAGCAGACTATAAACTGGCATAAAGCATTTCCGAGGGACCACAAAGCAAGAACCTTACAACTAATGAACAAATATGTCATTGGGATTACAGAACACTACTGGACCTCCATTGATTTTCATATCATTCTTTGTAATGACAGACTTCATTCCAGTGGCAAATGGCATAGCCATGGAGTCAATATTGATAGTACAATTACTCTCCTGTGTTATCAGGAATTGGTCTTGGGTAGACAGGGCAAAAAAAACGGTACAAATATTTGATCGCTTGATCAAGGTAGGCTTAGATACGGGGGAAACGGAAGATTGGATTGAAGTCGCTTGACAGCTCCTGTTTTTTGTTTGGAAGGTATCATGACTTTATGCAGGGAGAAAATGTAAAATGGGGATTAAGGATGATCAAAGCTTGCTTTGAGAACCTTTTGGGAATAGCTTACTTTTGCTAAAAAAAGCCGAATCACACTAGAGGGGTGGGGGAAATAATGAATGAATAAATAGATGAATATATTAACAAACCCAACCAAAACCCTAATGCTAAAAATACAGTCACTTGTTAAAAGAGGATTGCCCAGTAAAAAAAAAATGACTAAGTTAATAAACTATTTTCTAGCCTTTTGAAAAGTAAGCATAATCCCACATGATAATGATGACCTTTGACACATGAAATTGAAAATGTCACCTTGCAGAACTCCAAAACAGTACAAATATCTGAGTATGTGATCAATGCAGCCTTCTACTTAAAAGGAGAGTCTACCCAAAAATAATAAGTTTTTAACAGAAGCAGAAAAAATTGGTCAGCAGAACAAAAGAAGTGTGAGTGAAATCGGACAAGTAATAACAAAGTTATGAATTTTTAAAGATTAAAAAAATGGGCGAATCAGTGGAAATTTCCAGAGATGTTGCCAATTTGATGACATCAATTGGTGCACAACTAACCAGAATTTTCATTATAAATATGGTGGAAAATTCATCATTTTTACAGAAAGTTGCAAAGTTTGTATGAATGTAAAACATGCAAATAGTGGATCTACATATTTATCATAAAGATATCTTACGGTTAAAGTTTTGAAGAAATAATATTTTGGGGGAAAAAAGTAACATTTTATGACATTGATATGAATGTAATAAATGGTCAGTTGTGCACCTGTGACGTCATCAGTTGCCAATTTGTCTAAACATATAAACATTCATAACTTTCTTATTCGTTGTTCAATTTTTCTCAAACTTTTTCTGTTCTGTTCATCTAATTTTTCTGCTCCTGTTGAAGAAATGTTATTTTGGGGTAAACTCTCCTTTTATAGAAAAATAAGTATCATTGCTGTGCAAGGGGATAATTTGAAATGGGACAGAAAGATGATTGAATCTTGTTTTGTGGTTGTGAATCACTTGGAAGAACAGCTTATTTCGCTGAAAAGGATGAACAAAGAACAAAGAGTGATATTGAATAAACCAGTAAAAGTAAGGCAACGCAGGAGACCGTCATCATGAGCGGTGAAGCTTGACGTGGATGACGGCCTCAAAAGGAGATTTCGTGACTTTGTAATCTAACCAAGTGGGTGCAGTGCTAGTGTTGGTGCAGTTGCAATGGACAATGGTAGATCAATAAATACATTAACTAACAAAAAACAATATGTTGATTAATGATATTTTGAACTTGTGGGAAAAATATTCCTCAAGATATTATCATTAAAAAATGCAATACTTAGGATTGCTATAAGAATCATAATGGTTATGTGTGTGTCTTATCAAATTACATGAGTGATGTACATTGAAATGGGGATCCCATCATTTATAAATTGAAACATTTTTCATTATTATTCAGAAATCCCAGTACAATAGGCTCTTCTGAGTCTGATCACTACAGAGTGAAAATTTCTAAATTGGAAAGGGCAGTCACATTTAAGGAGCAGTAACATGAAAATGGGTTAAGAATTATGGGCAATTTAGCAATAAATGGGAAAATGAGAGTGATATTGACAGCTTTATTGAGATGTATCTGTTAGCCGGGCAAATCTAGTTGATGATTCAGCGACAAAAATATGGATGTGTCTTGGTTAAAAGATTCTACGCCATTATGCACAAGAATCACGTCAGGTTAATCAATAGTCGTAATTCCATCTGCCATTTTCATCTTTTCGATGTCGATGACTTCTTCTCTTTGTGTGGGGTATGGGCTCAGAAAGTAGGTCACCCCCGAACTGTCCCATGGTGTAGGATATGATGTGTTCTCTTACAAAGGTGTGTTCACACTTGAGCAAGTTCTAACTAAGTTTTAAACGGATAATCGTGCAAGCCAATGGGACCACAAGCTGTGATAATCGACTGCCACAATAGTGGTTAAAGCACATTTGTAAAATATGCAGATCTAATTTTTTATTTTAGTTTTCATTCATTGAAATGCGTAGTAGATAGGTAGGATCATACTGAGAGTTTTAGAAACTATGACAGTCCAACAAAATACATGCAGCACCAATTAAGGCAAAATTAAATTATACGAGTCAGCTTTACACCTCCTTAACTTAAACAAGACACCAAGGCGAGTAGCCTTCTTGCAATTTCTTCTTAAACATTTATTTTGTTTTACTGTATTGATTTGTATTATGTTGGAAATGAAATAAATGAACTCACATTTTTACATTTTACATAAAAAACGAGGCGCCTTGAACAACTTGCCTTTGTGCTGCACATATAAGTTTCTGTAAGACTGTCATAGTTTCTGAAATCTTAAGGTGTCTGCTCTTAGTGTGAACCCTACTGACATTAGACTTGCCTTTTAATTTTAATGCAATATATCCATTTCAGGTTGCCAGCGAGGACCACTATTCAGAACATAATATCATTAAAACTGATACCTGTCATCATGAAATTCCCCATTGAATTTCATAGCTGAAGCAACTTGACAACATTTGATAGAGCCATTTCAGTTTAATTTTCCTTTACTTTCCTTAACATTCAATTAAGAATAACCATAATTACTTTATTAAGAGTCTGTTAAATCAAGAAATGCAATTGACAGCACGCAGCAGCCATTTTCTTCTCCTGTTGATTGTATCTCAGCGCCATGCTGTGTTGACATCTTTAAACGATCCTGGATCTCCGGTGAAAGATGTGTGCAATTTCATTAGCCTCAAGCTGTTTGCATAATCTGTCTCATCTTCGGCTGCCATCATCCAATTCTGCTTCTATGGATTCAATTCATTATGTTGTTTCTTGTGTGGCGCTTTGGACATGTAACTGCTTGGACTCGTAGGTTGTGGCTTTTTTTATTGGGCTGCAAATGTTTGGAAATGTAGCAAATTTGCGGTTTTGCCTTGGTCCGTAAAGGTTTGTGCAAAAGCGTTATGTTTTAGCTGTTGACTCTCGCCTTTAAACTAGAGGGTCGGCGGTTCAAATCCCACCCATAACGTTAATTTCCTTTAGCAAGAAAGGTATCCACAATGTACTGCACTCAACCCAGATGAGGTGAATTTTTACTGGTATTAAGAAATTCCATAAATGCAGTGAACGCCAATAAGGTAGCCATGCTATAGCCAGGTAATAATGTAAAGAGCGCTTATAAACACTCTGTATCATGTGTTATAAAGGTTGTGTCTTATTATTGTTACTACTATTTATTACAGTTGCATCAACTTTTTTTCATAGTTACAACGACGTATTGTATGTTCCCTAACACTAGTGCTGACATCTTTAAACGATCCTGGATCTCCGATGAAGGATGTGTGCAATTTCATTAGCCTCAAGCTGTTTGCATAATCTGTCTCATCTTCAGTTGCCATCATCCAATACTGCTTCTATGGATTCAATTCATTATGTTGTTTCTTGTGTGGCGCTTTGGACATTTCCATAGCTTCTCATACTTCTCGGTTAAGGGGGTTTCATTGGGCCGCAAATGTTGGGTCCGTAATAGCTTGTTTTAGTCGTAAGAAAGTTCAACGGTTTTTATAGTTGTATTGATCAACTGTTGTAAATGTATTTTGGAAAACAGTTGCAACCATGTGGACGATACTTAATACAGTGTCCTTAAGATTTTCTTGTGCTTCTCCTTGTTCACAAATACATGTATCTGCTGCTTGTTTAAGAAAAGCAGAGCGGACATTTTTTTCCATTATCATTCATCAGAAAAATGTATTTGGAAAGAGTATTGGCCTTTAGAAAGTAATCCTATTCTTCCAAAATGAAATGGCAGAGTGGACATTTTTTTCATTATCATTCACCAGAAAAATGTATTTTTAAAGAGTATTGGTCTTTAGAATATAATCCTATTCTTCCAAAATGAGATATGAATATGAATAAAGATCATGACATTGTGGAGACTCCATGGTGTAGTGGTCATGACTCTCGCCTTTCAACTAGAGGGTCGTAGGCTCTAGTCCCACCCAGGGCATCAATTTCCTTCAGCAAGAAATTCATCCACATTGTGCTGCACTCAACCCAGGTGAGGTGAATTGGTACCTAGTAGGAATATTTATTCCTTGAAATGCCAAGTGCGCTGCATGGTGGCTGCCGGGCTAAAGCCAGAGTAATAATGCTGCAATTGTAGAGCGCTTAGGGAATTCTCATGAAGAGTTGATAAGCGCTATATAAAAGCCGTTCATTATTATTGTCTTTCACATTCATATCTTCACTCATACTTCTATTCATTCTCTATAATTCCTTTTAATATTGAGCAAGGTAATCCTTAGAATTTAAAAGAACATGTGTACAGGATCAGCTCGTGCATAGCATTTAAAAGGGCGTGGAAAGTAATGCTGAAGAAGGAGATATGTATGTTTTCCTTCATTTTATAATGAATTCAGATATTTGTGTCACAATTTTCATCAATAGCTTTAAGTCACTTCATTTTACCTCTTCAAACATGAAGAACTTTTTTTTTCTTTCATTTTCATGCTCGGACAAACAAATATCTTTTTTTAATGTAATAAATGGTAGAAATTGTGGGTGAGTTCAGACCATAGTGTGTTAATGCTTTCCAGGCACTATATATGAAAAAGAAGCCTCAAGATATATTATGCATTTTTGTTTGTTAACCTTCAATATAACCCATTCTGTAGTTTTTTCAGTAAAGTCTTCAACATTAAGTTAGAAAATGAATATTTTATGCGTCATAAAAAGAATTCAAATGTGTACAGTCAAGTCATACATCAACCTTGCTAAGTTCCGTCTTTAATATAGCTTGCGGGAACGATGTGTTAAGCTTAGAAGATCCATCACCCCCAAGGATTACTTTGTGGTTGAATTGATTTCACTGAAGTTCAATTCTAGGAAAATATTAAATATAGAACTGCATGTTCAGTCATAATTTCTTTTCTTTTACTTCTTTTGTTATTCATTTTGACAGAAGCCTTCACTCTTAAAACGTTGGGTAAAATTTTGCAATGCCAACATAATTTTGACATATCTTAGGTTGTGTTGACAGTGTACATGCCCCTTTCTTTGAAATAAGTAAGTACTACAGATGGGCAATTCCATGCTAAACGAGCCCACATTCAGACAAACATTTTAATGTTCAAGCAAGAACTGTAAGAAAACGAGTGATGGAAGAGCATTTCAAACCTTGCAAAAGGAAGGCTGGAACAAAGGTTTTTTCAATATCCACTGATTTTTATGCCTCCGCCACCGTAAGGTGGTGCCGGAGGCATTATGTTTTCGGGTTGTCCGTCCGTCCGTCCGTCCGTGGGTCCGTGCGTCCGTCCGGACCTTGTTACCGCGATAAGTTCAGAACCGCTGGACGGATTTTGACCAAACTTGGATCAAGTATGTATAACCATGTGACGATGAACTGATTAGATTTTGGGTTCAGTGGGTCAAAGGTTAAAGGTCACAGGGCCAAAAAACTTGTAAAAAATCACCAAAAATAGCAATAAGTTCAGAACTCATTTACAGATTTTGACGAAACCTGGCTCAAGTATGTATAAGTATAGGAGGATGAACTGAATAGATTTTGGGTTCAGCGGTTCAAAGGTCAAAGGTCACAGGGTCAAAAAACTTGTAAAATATCACCCAAAATAGCTTGTTACCGCAATAAGTTCAGAACTGGTGTACAGATTTTAACCAAACTTGGCTCAAGTATGTACAAGCATAGGAGGATGAACTGATTAGATTTTGGGTTCAATGGGTCAAAGGTTAAAGGTCACAGGGTAAAAAAACTTGTAAAAAATCACCCAAAATAGCTTGTTACCGCAATAAGTTCAGAACTGGTGTACAGATTTTGACCAAATCTGGCTCAAATATGTATAAGCATGTGAGGATGAATTGAATAGATTTTGGGTTCAGTGAGTCAAAGGTCAAAGGTCACCGGGCAGAAAACTTGTACAAAGTCAACCGATATAGCTCACTTATAACAGAAAAATTGATCCAATTTCTTTCAAACTTACAGTG
>BQKZ01007126.1:8831-25085 GCA_036244855.1 Temnopleurus reevesii | reverse complement strand
TAGAAAAATATGCTATGATCTTGAAATGTGTATAGAAACTATATATCATGGTATATATCCCCAAAATTCACATTTCTTTAATCTTTACCAAAACTATACATGGGCTTTAACGAGGTTGGTAACGGAAGGACATTATGGCTCTCTCTTTCCCTCCCCTGTCTCTCCCCCTCCTTTTCTCTTCCCCTCTTTTTCTCTTCCCCTCTTGTTCTCTTCCCCCCCCCCATCTCTCCCCTCTTTTTCTCTTCCCCTTTCTCTCTCTTTTCCCATTCTCTCTCACCCTCTCTCTCTCTCTCTCTCTTTCTCTCACTCTTCCTCTTCCAACTCCCTCTCCGCTTCCATCTCTCACTCCTCTCTTGAAGAAACTGTTTCATTTGACTTGTTGTCCTAATCATTCTTATGTGACACTCAGATGACTTGATCGCTCCCATTTGACCCACCTCTTCCCAATCTCATTCGAACAATCTCTTTCATCAGTCAATGTTTACACGTTCCTTTTTAAGTAAGTTAAGCACACATACATTTGGATGTGCAATGATGGAATCAGGAAAACAAGTTATTCTTACAAAGTGAGGGCTCATGACGCTACAAAGAATCGATATCTTCATTATTCCCATCTCCCGTGCTGGCCATTGCACTGACAGCGAGAAATGTGATCCCCTTTGGGACTGCGGGTGAAAAAGAAGCTTTACATGACTAAAGGCTCAATTCATTTTTCTTAAAAGTCCCAGTGGACCTCATTATTCAGTCTGAGAGAGTGCATGAATGCAAATCTAATAACAACTCAAGCGCAACCATCTTTCTTGCGTTTCCCCGTTTGTGTCCACTTTGCGATAAAGTTTGTCCCACAAGTGCGACAACCCCTGTTTTTCGTTGGTAAATGCTTTGAGAAACCCGGGGGAAATAATCCAATTGGAAATTTTGTCCAAATTTTGGACGGGAAAGCTATTGAATTTGCAACAGATGGTGTCTGCTGTCGGAGGAAATCAATGCGAAATCTAGGCCTGGCTTGAGTAATGCGTGCATGTTTGGTGCTTTTCATGGTAATTGAGAGCAGCCGACTTGAAAAGACTTTTTCGTGGGTGAATCGCGCAGGAAAATTAGCTCCTGGCTCACCCATTCAGCACCTTTCTTTTGACACCTAAAATGGGAGAAAACTTCGTAAAATAGACACATTGATGTAAAATCAGGTTATCGGGAAGGAAGACTGAGGGATGGATGCCATTGCACTTCTCCAATTTGACATTTGAAGAGAATCAAACCCAACTTTTTAAACCTGCACCATATATTACAGAGGAACAAATATAGGCAAGATTATTCTTAAGCTCGAAATTGACATTTTTCAATTGCAAATATGCAATTGATTGACAGTATTTATTCATTTGGAAGACTTTTTCCTTCATGGAACGTAATATGAGTATATTGATTCTAAACAAAATTTTTAGATATTATATTGTATTTGCAGCCTGGTATCTGACATAGCGCCAAGAATCCTGACTTCTTGAAGGTTGAGCTCGTTCTCCAGATGTTGATTGTTAGTGACATTTAAAAAGATATGTTTTTTCTAATAACGAGACTTATATTTTTTTCTGTGACTATGAAAAGTTGCTACATCTGTTTTGGTGAGGCTTTAAGAACTTGAAACAAAACGTCTTCTACATTTCCCTTTTTAATCTGGGCACACCTCTCAATAATTAATCAATGATCTATTTTGCACCACTATACTTTTACAATCCTGTCTCTTACACAATTGTCAATCACAAACCTGTCATAATTATAGATGATATGATACTCCTCAATACTCTTCAATACTCTTCATTCTTTAGGGGGCTATGCAAAGAAAAAGGAGAAAAGGGGTCATCTTCTCCTTGGCTGCCCCTCTTGGAGATTTAGGCACCCCTTTTACCTAAAAATTGGCACCCCCAAAGCCCCCCCCAGTTTGTGCATGCACTAGGTTGCATACTAGTGTTTTGAATAAATCTATTTCTGTATAATATTGTTCCTATACTCATGAACAATTCCATTTAATCTTCATATGCATGTAGCTACTAGGGTCACGAAGCTGTGCATCTTTACATGAGCAACCACTTTGCACATGTGTAATTTTGTGAATACAACACACAAAGAGTTAATAATCTGGTTATAGAAATGAGTCACATATCATTGATCCGAAAGGAAATGCTCCCGTTTTTAGTTCTAGTGTCTCTTTGCACGACCCATATATCTCACAAACAATGCTCACTTCTGACCTTTTTATCAAAAATCAATGTTTCATTACATATTGGCTCAACTTTGCGGGGGAGAAAATGTCAAACTTAAGATTTTATTGGCCTGAAAATAGTGCATTTTGTCATGTCTTTCTGTGCATCGCGGCTGAAAAAGGGGGAAGCCAAAAGGTCATGTGCTCGAGATTGAGATCACATCAAGTATATATAGAGGTTGAATATATTGTACAATATTCTTTCAATATATGGGTTAATAAAGGGCTTGTGGGAAGGATTAGGTTGTATTATACATTGCAGCCAATGGTATTGATATTATAGTTATTAAAGTAACATCATTTTAATCCAGCTTATTTGTTGTTGTATAGCACTTGTAGAACATTTCATTATATACTGACCTAATATTAGATTATCACCAATCTCTTTGCAGGCGGTTTCCATATATATAAAGAATCAGATCTTATTGAATTCTTCAATTCTCCTTTCTACAAAATTTAGCTATTAATTCCCTTGCACCAAAGTTCAAAGCCGCACTCCAGACGCAACCAGATATCTCTAACATTTTGCTTCCATCAGATACCTGCACGGTTCTAAACGTTCCTCCTTGCTCCAGCACGGGGTGCCTTACAACATCAACTGAGAGTGAAACCACTCTTTTCTACCAAATCCATCTCAAATTCATGCCTGACTGAAATTGGAGACTTTTTCAAGATGCTCCGATTCGGGTTAGCTGTGGGCGGGTTTGCAGGTGATAAACTCTACCCTTCTTGCGATACCCCATGTCCTTTATATCGTCTGTTAGTGGGCCAGAAGAACTGTTTCCCATTTTGTACATTGCTTGTCATACCAGAGAAGTGTAGTGCAAGTTTTTTTGTTTTTATTCTTACCTGCTATAACTATGAAACTCAGAAAATGGCTAATTACAGTAATAATTATGACAGTGATAATATTGATGATAATGATGATAATAAAAAGGTTAATGATAATAATGATAGAATTAATAATAATAATATTAATAATAGTAATAAATAGTTAATAATGATAGTGACAATAATGATAATAATAATGACAATGATAATAATAATACCAATGATAATAATAATACCAATGATAATAATAATTAACGGTAGAGAAAGGGATAATAATTATCAAGGAGTTCTGAGTTGTACTGAATGTACATAATTTCTCTGCACGTTCACCAAGTAGTTGTGTTATTGTGTAAAAAGGGGTAGATATTGCCCGCTGTCCTTATTTCTCTCTCTCTCTCTCTCTCTCTCTCTCTCTCTTTCTCTCTTTTTCTAAAATTTTCCACCTGTTATAATTTGTTCACATGAAAATAAGGTTAGCGTTATAGAATATTATGCAGTTATTATTTTCTCTCCCTCCTAGTGATTTCATATCTACCCGAGATTATCTTTTAAAGACAAGGCTTTGTTGATATCAGCATTTAAGTAGAATATCACTTAATCTAACTTTTTGAAAACTGTTTGGTAATTTTCATTCTTTCTGGTATATGGTGTTATTAACAAATCTGTTAAGAGCTCTGCTGAAGACGATTTTTAGGTTCATTTCTATAATGTGTTCAAATGTCACACTGAGATGTTTTTCCATCTCTTGTATCTGTACTATTTGTATTATTTATTGAGAATTTGATTTGTTACCCGCAATCAAAATTATGTTCCTATCAGCGTAACATTTGGAACAATGATGTAATTTTTTTCATCACCGTTGTATTCACATCAGATTTATGTAACTTGCAAATGGTTTATTTTATTGGGTTTTTTTTTTTGCAGTCAATATCATTGGCAGGGGAAAATGATGGATTTTATAGCTATCTAATGTAGTTTACAATGATTAATGGCCTTTGGCGACCCGTTTCACTTCAATCATATAGTTTGAATTATGATTAACTTTATATAATAAAGCTAATTTATTTCAATGTTTTGTAACACCAGGCACATAACCGCACCTGTCAAGCTACTATTATTGTCTCTTTACAATTTTTTAATGATTCAAATCAGTTAATGCAAATGCGCTGGGAACTGTAATTCATCACAAATTAATTGTAAAAACCAAGAGAAATTGGCTTCATTGGAAATGTGGTCAACAAAAAGCACCTTGAACATCCTGTTCTGTATGCAACTCACTTTATATTGAAAATGTTGTTATAACAACCACTATTTTTTTTTTTACAAACAAATGATGCATGTATTAAAGCCATTGTTTAACATTGTTTTCATTTAAAAAATTCTCAACTGCCAGATGATAGAGGTTATCTGAAAAATTGATGGTGCATATAAACTTAACTGGGAAAATATCAGGCTTTAAAATCAATGTTCAGTGCTTTAAACAAACAAAAATCTAAAACGTCGGCTCCATAGGCTTTGTACTGGAATTAATGCGTGGGTCCTACGCTTTAATTCAATGTTCAAAGATATCTTGATAGTGCATGCATAACTTTCTTTATTTTTGCATCCGCTCTTGATTTTTTATCTAGCTGAATATATTTAGATAGGACAGACAACTTGGTTTGAGAATTTTTTAAATTGTGCAACCGCAATGATTAACAGTGTCTTTAATGTGAAACTTGGTTTTCACAATGTATTAATGCCCTACTGGCATCAGATACTTAAATGCAATGAAATGGAACGGGCAATTTTTGAGTCACCTTCAGAGATTTTTCTTAATTCACATAGTGTGGAATATCATTTGTGAGTAGGAATTTCCTTGCTATCTGATATGATTAGAAATTTACATAAATTTTGATTGAATTTTACAATTCCTTATTTTACATTTATTTCCTTTTTACTTGATATCAAGGGAGTTATCAGCATTAAAAGACATCAATGAAAAAAAAAATCATGTAACAATTTCTTCCGAAAAGTTTTTTTTTGGAGGGGGGGGTTACTTATCATCCACTTGAATGGACTGTCTAAAGTGCTATCATAAGGAATTATTCTAAATATGTGGTCTACAACAGATAAAGATGAATCCATGAACTGCGCTTTCACCCATGCCAGCGGATAATAACGGGTGTTACATTGAAAAACACGTTTTTGGGATCCTGAACAATTTCTGACATCCACGCATTTAAATTCCACTATCTCAATAGTAGTGTATAAACTGAAACATTTGCTTGGGTTTTATTTCACTACTTCGTGAACATGAATAAGCTAAGATTTTCAATTATTAGAATTCCGATGGACTTGTTTACAAGAGTCTTTCAAAACATGAAAATTACATCTTGCTGATTAATGTGTGAAAAGGTCTTATATTAAGTGATTTGGCAAAAATTGACGAAGTATTGGTTTTTACAGTAATTGCCAAAAAAAATATGGATCTAGGTTGGTACATATATCTTCATGTCATTTAACAGGTAACTGAAAGTCTTCTTATTTCTCTTGCTGACCCTCTTCATTCTGCATCAGGTATTATTCAAGAGCGCTTTTGTGAGTGTCCAGTTCCTCTGTACCACTTCCAAAACAAATGACATGGTAGTTAGAGTTACCTGTTCCACAACCGTCACTTTCCTCCTGTAATTTCTTCTCCATTCTGTCAGTGAATTCCTCTCTTTCCTTCCCTTTTCTATTTTTTTTCTCAATATTCCCCCCCCCCCCCCCCGCTTGAATGAATCAATAAATCAAAATCGTATGCATTTTTCTCCTATAGGTTATTATTTCCTCCTGACTATTATACTTTCTTTCTCCTTTTTGTTGTTTCATTTATTTTGTCCCTTCATTTATTTTGTTTATTATGGGATGTTGCTCGAAAGTTGAAATTGATTGTAAATTAAATTTTGCATTATTATTTGCATGCAGTTGTACTTCTAACTTGAGATCAACTGTGGCTTTCTAGCAACCCCCTTATATCTGAGTTATGAAAATATCTCTCTTTACCTTCTAAACCAAATTTTCAGAGAAGCAGAGCACATTGTGATTGTTCCTCTGCATTTTCTTCTTTTTTGTTACTTCTACCATTTAATCGTATGTCTCTTATTTTTAGTGCTCTTTCTGTATCTCATTTATTTCTCCACTGCCCTTCTCTCAGTATTTCTTTCCATTTGGGTCATTCCTCTAAACTCCTCTCTATTACTCTTCTCTTTCTGTATCTTTATTTTATTTCTACTCCTTTTCTCATTTATTTCAATAGCTTTTATTCTGCTAGAGGTCCTCTCTATTTCTCTCTATTCCTCTCACCCTTTCTGTATCTTTCTCTTCTTCTCCTTCTTTCTCTCTCTCCCCCGCCCTCTCTCTCTCCCCTCTCTCTCTTTTGCTCTGAGATGATGGATGGAACCTAAAAGCTGCTTTGGCTCCTCATTGTTGACTTGATGACAAATTAGGAGTTGCAGTTGTAACATTATCCTGACAATAGCAGGCATTGATGGATTAGACATGACTGGAGATGGGACTATCGGAAAAGAGCCAATCTTATACCCCATTCACACTTACCCAGTGTTTACCGGGCGTTTCACCAGTCAACACCCATCGGATACTACATGTAGGGAGTGTTGCTACAGAATTGCAATTGATCGCAAATGAACTGCAAATCAGCATTGTAATGCACATTTTTATTTGTGCATGGTATGAGCTTTTAATAAGATGCCCATGAAACAATAATTTTGATGAGCGTCATCCGAGTAAGTGCAACTTGCGATCACTTGCAACTTTCGAGCAACACCCCTGTTTTCCAATTTACCACATGGACGGCTTTTCCATCACTTTTTATTCTTGCTAGAAGAAGTGTTTGGTGTGTACCCTGGTTAAGCGTGAATGGGGGTGTTTGTCTATTGTCTAAAATATTGTCAACCTTTGCAGATTCACTGCAGACCTTGAACAGATTTCATTGGTTTTATTTTTTTTTGTTATACTAAATAGGCCAGTTATCGTATAGATTAATTTCTTTGTACATATTTCTTAGCAATGAATTTATATGCTGATCCCGTAACCTGTTAACAAAGGTTACGATTCTACTGCAATGTTTTAGATTGAGGTTTTACATTTATCTTGTTGCTATGTTTGGCAAGTCTTGATCAGGATTCTTTAAATTGTCCAGAACATTATCCTAACAATACCAAACATTGACGGATTAGTTATTCCATTAATTCCATTCTCCTTCAACATGCATCATATGAATTAAGATGACCAGTTTCAGAAATGTTGGTTTAAAATGTCTAAGGTTGGTAAGAATAGGCATTCCCAACTTTTGCTTGGAAAAAAACATTTTTTTAAACTAATGGAGTTTTCATATAACGAAACATTGGCTGCTGCAAGTTTTAACCAACTTAAAATGCTTTCTGAGAATATAAAGTTATAACGGAACTTAAAAAGTATGTGAAAAAGAGTAAAATATATGTAAAATACATATGCCAACTTTATGCTTCACCAGGCAGGTGTAAGAAATACACTAATAAGGTAGACTGTGTGAAATCTAGCACTTAAATGGAAAATATGCTATTATTAACACTGAAATATATAAGAAATAATGCAATCTCTCTTTAAGAGAGATCATGATCACCAGATTTCATCTAATCCATGCTGCTTTGCTCTGGGAAAGCTTTCAAAGAAGATTAAAATCATGATGAATCTTCTTATCTCTAGAGTAAGGTGCTGAAGAAGATAAAACTATTCCCCCAATGCTTTCTAAAGATGTAAAGCTGAAGTAGAGTGCTTTTTAATGGCAAGGAAGACATTCTTAAGTGACATAAGGCTGTAGGGTCATTCTATTTCTGCTTGTCCTAACGGCCGTCTGGCACTCACCCCATTACATCAAGTTTACGGTTATGGTATGATGATGAGCACTCGACATGGCGATAAAAACCAACCAACAAAAATTTCCCCCGTAAATGGATCCCGTCAAGTCGCATACTCGCGAATCGAACAAGAAGTGACAGCATCAAACAATACACTGTGTGACCTTCCATTGACGAGTAAATGGATGTGCTCCGCAACTGTAATTTTCCCCGTATCCTAATGAATCACGATTTTCCAAGATTCGCATCCTGCCGATGAATTCTGTCATTCTTGAGGGTAGACAAGGACATCTTTCGAATTATTCCCATAAGAAATTAAGATGGCATGCTTGTATGGTTATGCTTCTTTATGAGTGAGCTGCTGTGTAGGAAACTGATCGTTTCAGCCTTCATGCATGTTGTGGAATAAAGAGATGCACTTAGGCATAATCATGGGCGTATTATTCATGTGGAGCATTGTTCAAGGTTGTTTTTCACTAGAATTTGACCTTGCTGCTTTTTTTCCTGTAATGTTAAATAAGACTTCGAGTTTTTTTGATAGACAGTGTAGCAAACAGGCTATCTGGTACATATATTGAGGGATGAGGGACACAAAGAAGTAACTCAAATTTGGCCGTTTTGAGAAAACATAGTTACGTGCAAAGGTTTTGGTCTGCAAATATAATGTGCGGGGACATTTTGGGTTTTTTTATGAAAAGAGACACTTGATGACATTGTGTATCTTTAAAGGATAACATGTTCTTGAACAGTTTTATTCAAATTTTTGTAGAAGTTTGAAGAATTGTATGTCTTCCATGATATTTAGACATATCAAATCAAAATAGGGTATCATCAATAAGATTTAAATTTTCTGGAACCGCTTAGATGTGTAGATTGGTTCAGAACCTTTATCAGAGCAAGCATGAACACATGGAAGAAGCAGGTAGTCTTTATTGTCAGATGATTGCCATTTATGTAATAAGCCACGCTAGTGTGAATATACGTAAACTGTAACAGGTGATTTATGCAAATGATTTACAGTAAGGAGCACCTCCAACTTGACTTCAAACATTAAACATAGAAGGTGCTTGATAAGAGCACGAGTTCTCCATCAGCAGGTGGTCGTCATTTTGTAATGTTGAAGTGTGAATAGACCTAAACTATAATATCCAGGTGATTCATACCAATGATTTACAACCAGAAACACCTCCAACTTGACTTCTCTGCAAACATGATACCCTGTTTTAGCGAGAGCCAGTGAATCATGCTTAATAATGATCCAGTTATGGTTTATTATGTTGTTATGACATTATAATCCCACGGCTCTACATTCATGTCACTCTGAATTTGCCTCCATCGTTAATCTTCCCATCATAGACAGTTTATATTATGGATAATCATGCTTATACCATGTTTCTCATTAATTCTGCTCTCGGTATGTATGGAAAAAATAAAGCGATTTAGTAACCACCTGTGCAGTGTACATTTAAATTATCTTCAATGGTAATATTTCTCATCGACAATAAACTGTTTGAGTTTTATACATGAAAACATTGTGGAGAACTGGTTCTGAAACTCTACTTTCAATGTGGGTTTATACATGTAGCAAGAAATTTCTCCACATTATGCTGCACTGAACCCAGATCAGAACAATACATATTCCTTCCACGCACTCATTCATGTCACCTGGGTTGAGTGCAGCTTAATGTGTATGAATGAAAGAATGCTGAAAGAAATAAAAGCCATATGTCGGTCGAATCGCAACCCTCAAGTGGAAAAGCGAGAGTCAGAACCACTACACCACAGCGCTTCCACACAATGCCACTCTTTAACCAGTAACAGGTAGTGTGTCTCATCAAGCAAATAGATTGCTATTGATTACTAGTTGAAGATCCTTCCCGAATGTGCGGGCAAGAGAAAGCACAACTGCATCTGCATTCGTAATTTTTTCCCCTTCGAATTGTTGCATTCATTCAAACCAGACAAACTCATCATAGTTTGGTAAAGGCTATTGATTACTAGTGGACTGTCCACCCCGGGTGTCATGATATTCACTCATTCATGTCACCTGGGTTGAGTGTAGCACAATGTGGATGAATTTCTTGCTGAAGCAAAACACCATGGGTCAGTTTTGCACTGCAACCCTCAATTGGAAAAGTGAGTCAGAACCACTACACCACGGCGCTTCCACACGATGGCCCACTTTGACCAGTAACAGGTAGTGCGTCTCATCAAGCAAATAGATTGCTATTGATTACTACATGTAGTTGACTATCCACCCCGTATATGTGTGCAGTGGAAAGAACAACTGCATAGATCTGCATTCATATTGTCCCCTTCAAATTGTTGCTTTCATTCAGACAAGACAAACTCATTTTAGTAAAGACATGAGATGTTGTCTGTCTGCTACTAAATATGGCAATATAGTAAGATTTAGATTAAATGTTAATGTTGTAATTCATCATTGTAATTTTTGCTATAGTAGAACATCCACCTTGTGTTGCAGAATTACATGCGAATACGAGAATATTCAGGAGATTGCATGCCAATCTGAGAGAGAAGATACACTAAATTAGCAATCTTTGGTATTAATTGCATTTATATATGTATGCTTGCAGTGAGATATTCCCCATAGTTTTTGAAGATTTTTAACAATTTATCTCCAAGCAATGTGCATGAAATGTCCGATCATATTAGATCGGAAAGAAACACAGAAGTAGAAAAGGATGACAAGAATTAAAGATATCGCATTCTGCAGCTCATTCAAGCGGATTCATTTTTTTCTTTTAATTCTTGCATGAATATTTCCGCAATTTGAATGACCAATAGCATCATAGCGGCCGCCAGTCAAATTTCATTGGAAAGAAGCACAAAAGAATAAATGGATGACATGAGTTCAAAAGGCATCTGGTTCATGACTCAATTTTTTCTTTAAACTCTTGCATGAATATTCCTTTTGTGTGAATGACCAATAGCATCATAGAGGCCGGCAGTCAAGATAGAGTAATTGATAGAAGGTGTCCTGAACGGTCCATCAAATGTCATTGGAAAGAAACACAAAAGTAGAAAATGCTGACATGAATTAAAAAGACGTTTGGTTCATGATATGATTTTTTTCTTTAAATTCTTGCATGAATATTCCACGGTATGAGTGACAAACAACATCATAGAGGCCGCCAGTCAAATTTCATGTGAAAGAAACACAAAAGTAGAAAACACTTATATGAATTCAAAGGCATCTGGTTAATGGCTCAATTTTTTCTTTAAATTCTTGCATGAATATTCCATTTGTGTGAATGACCAATATACATCATACAGGCCGCCAGTCAAATTTCATTTGAAAGAAACACAAAAGTAGAAAACCCTGACATGAATTCAAAAGGCGTGTGGTTCATGACTCAATTTTTTCTTTAAATTCTTGCATGAATATTTCTTTTGTGTGAATGACCAATATATCCTCATAGAGGCCGGCAGTCAGGATAGAGTAATTGATAGAAGGTGTCCTTAATGGCCCATCAAATTACTTCGGAAAAGAAACACAAAAGTAGAAAATGCTGACATGAATTAAAAAGACGTCTGGTTCATGATATGAATTTTTCTTTAAATTCTTGCATGAATATTCCACAGTATGAGTGACAAATAGCATCATAGAGGCCGCCAGTCAAATTTCATTTGAAAGAATAAACACAAAAGTAGAAAATGCTGACATGAATTAAAAAGACGTCTGGTTCATGATACGATTTTTTCTTTAAATTCTTGCATGAATATTTCTTTTGTGTGAATGACCAATATCCTCATATAGAGGCCGGCACTTAAGATAGAGTAATTGATAGAAGGTGTCCTTAATGGCCCATCAAATTACATCGGAAAGAAACACAAAAGCAGAAAACGGTGACACATCGTGCCGAGCAACAACGACAATCAGTCAATTAAACTCAATGAATATGGAGTGGAAGAGATGAAAAGGTATAGAGTTCTAGAAATGAACAAAATAATATACCATTTTCGCAATATATTTACATGTAAATTTTATGCACACTTCTTTGTCGAAGTCACAATAACAAACTATTTGTTCATCTGATAAAAGTAATTGTATGTCTATAGAGCACTTTAGGAATGTATTCAGATTTTATGCACACTTCTTTGTCAAAGGCACAGTGGCAGACTATTTGTTCACCTGATATAAAATAACCGTATATCAATGGAAGGAATGTAATGTGGATAGCATGCAGTGGTTGTTGCTACGTTGGTCAAGATGTTCGTTCAACCTATCAATGCATGTATCTAAGTAGCATTCTGAAAGTGGAAAAGGATGACACATCGTGCCGAGCAACAATGACAATCAATCAATTAAACCCAATGAATATGGGGTTCTAGAGATGAAATAAGGTACAGAGTGCTTTCAAGCTCGTGATAATGCTTTGAATCATCAACTAGAAATTAACAAAATAGTATACCACTTTCGTCTGTATTTTAATTTAATGTGCACTTCTTTGTCAAATGCACAGTGACAACCTATTTGTTCACCAGATATAAAATAATCGTACTTCAATTTTATAATAATAATAATAATAATATTGGCATTTATATAGCGCTCTTACAAAAATATGTATCACAGCGCTTTACAGTGTCATAGAAAATTGATTACCTACAAAAAATACATAACAACAAATTATTTAAGTATTAAAAAGAAAGGTTTTTAGGTAACGTTGAAAGATAGCAAGAGAAGAAGAAGATCGAACAGCCTGAGGGAGATTATTCCAAAGATGTGGTGCAGAAATGGAAAAGGATCGATCCCCGAAGCGTGTGCGACTTCTTTTGAAGGATTTTGAAGGATATTTGTTCGCAAGGCAATCAACATTTTAATGAGCAAATATTTAAATGAATTCAGAGTTGCAATATTAGCAAAAACAAAACTCACCCAGCTTAATTCTTACCTTATACAGTACCTAGCATCTTCAAAGAAAAGTGTATTGGTTACATCAGAGGCGTCATAGAGCATTTTAATTCATATGTAAATTTGATTTCCGGACATGTTGGCGTGAAGATTCATTACAACAAAAGTCAATTCCTGTGAGCACTGCAGCTGCATCACGCCATCGTATTTTGACAGAAATTCAAATAAAATGTAACAAAATCTCTTTTCTTAGTAAGATGATGTCACACAAGTTATTGAGCATTACTAATTGCAGGAACTGATGTAACAGAGTGCGATCCCTGTGGGGGGATAACTGAGAATAATTGATGCCTGTGCTACGTCATAGTAAAGCAACGTTCTCAAGGTGGGAGGTTGACGTGGCCAGTTTTAAAGGTAGAAAACTTCATTTGCACACATTACGGTTATGCTTACAACTTGTTGTCTACCTCAGATATGCCAAAAAAATATATGAAGTATTTTGGTCGAATGTAGTCCAGAATATTTAATTCAAATAAAAATCTATTCTATCATAATTCATCTTGACACCAACGGTATCGCGATACTCCTAGCGTATTACGGTACCACACACACACAAAACATTGTAAGAGCACATACAGTGCGCACTTCAATACACTGCCACATCACGCGGAATACGCACTGAGAGAGACTATTGCGCTATTGGTCAGCGCGGGATCAACAGCTGTTTTTAATTTTGAACGCACGGTCCATTAATTAGAGGCCCGAATAGAAGAATTATTTTTGGAATAACTATAAATGCGCCTATCATGACCAGTCTTTGTGCTTAATTGATTGGTGATATGAATAGTACTCTAAAGTCAAATTTTAGGCAGCACACATTACAATTCAACCGCCTTATGACTGGCTTGCGACTGAGTGAGTTGAGTTTTGATGCCATGATTCTGGCGAGATTACCAGTTGCACAAAGTTGTAAGCAAATCGCAAGGCCAGTCATGAGGATTTGACATCAATGTTGAATCGTTACAACCGAGTCATAAGTGAATCACATGAGAGCACGGATCATGTTGATTGTGATGTCACAATGAAATTGATAGAATATGTGTGTGTGTCAAGCGTCACATTGACTTTTTCACACTTATTTTACTTCTGGGAAATGCAAATTGATCGCGCGAAAGTAACAATCGCAATGTTTAGCAATACTGACGACTGGCTTACGATCCAGTGACATCATCTAGTTGTCAGGGGGTTGACTTGCAACATATGCGGGGGGGGGGGCTTTTGAAGTACATGTACGCAAGCTCTACATGTAGCTCCCCATAACTTGCCGGACTTCTCGTGAAATTGTCAATCTTAAATCCACTCTGCATTAGTGATTGACAGACAACTATGACTTCTGTACGTCTGATATGAAACTGATACGAGTAATAAATAATTTATTACAAACCTATTACAAGTCTGCCATGAGTATAATTCAACACCTTATAGCTAGCCAATACGATGCTAAACTTGTAAACATTTTGAAACAGTTCCAATTTGTTTTTGACCATCTGTTACTCCATGGCAAATTTTGTTCAACTCTTGCATGTAGTTCCTTTCAAGAATTACTTAATTAATTACTTACCACAAGCTCTGGCAAGTCCGCTTTCGAGGCAACTCTCGCAGCTTATGTGCAACTCCCACCCCAACTCGCCATCATGAGAATGCTGCTTAAGCCCCGGTCACATAGGACCCTGGAAGCAACACAATTTACCCCGACTCATTGTTCTGAGGCAGTTAATTGTGAATTAACAAAGAGTCGGGGTGAATTGTGTTGCTTCCGGGATCCTATGTGACCGGGGCTTTAACAGTGTTTGGATAATGCATTTTCCTTTGAAAAGTTTGATTGCCTGTCCCTCCAAGCGTCCCAATCTTTACTTTCACCTGCCCTGATATTGATTACGTGATAGTGGATCCGCTATTCTCCGCGCTGTGTCGGCCCATTCCTCACTTTTTGCATCAAATTCTCTGAAAAAGGAGGAAAATGGGAATATAAAGGGAGCTTTGGGTTATTGCAGACATTTCCTTGTGAGTTTTAGTTATGAACATCCTTGATCCTAGTCTGGTGCAGTTTGTCATTTTCATAATTTCCCAGGCCAATCATACATGCCTAGATACTTTTCAAAGGGGAACATCCTCAGACATTGATGTGCTGTCAGTGAATGAAGAAAAATAAGATGAATGAACTGAAAATTTGAAGCAAAAAAAATCAGATAATCGGAAAAAAAAAACTGAATAGCATCAATGATCGGGGGAAGTTCTCATTATAAGCACTCAATGTACACATTGCTTTCATAGTGTATCTTTTTCTTGTGTTATTGTATCATAACGTATCACCAAGACATTGTGCTATAAGAAAATGAAAAATGATAGAGTGCAAAAATTAATATATGATAATTTGAAATACATTTTCAAGATTATATGCAGCCAAGCAAACAAGCCTGTATATATGTGATTTTTTTGCTGGAGTGCAAATTTTGACAAATCAAGCTCATTTTGGCTGTGGATTGCTTGACCATTGATTACTTGGCAAGTAAAAAAAGATATAGAGTGTACCTCTGCTGGCAAATGAGGGGGGTATATGTGCCCTTTATCAGTCAATATGAAAGAGTGAACCTGTCTACATTTCCATCTTCAGCTAGCAGTAATTCCGATATTAACTTCAGCTTTGTATTTCTCTTGTTAGTTGTGTGATTTCCAAGGGGAAAAGACCGCATACATGATATTGGCATGGGAAATAAATGTAATCGGAATTTAGCCATGTGCGGGAGATAAAATTTAATGCTTGAATGTTAAAGCATGTGTGCCAGTGGCGCCATCAGAATGCTTTCATCAAACAGGACTGCAGGTTTGCAAGCTATTGTTTTAGGAAAGTAGTTTAGCACTCCAATGTTTTATGTATCGAAACAATCCTGGCATTTCTGATGCTAGCCAAAAAATGCATATATTTTAAAAGTCATTGTCATGCATGCATAAATGCATGTATAAATACATTATCACCAAAAATCGTAATTTTTACAGATCTATTTCCTTGCAATAGAGTGTATATTGTCAATCTTCTCATGTGATATAAAGGCCTAGGTCACTTTGAATACTGGAACATGATGTGATGATTAAACAAAATGAAAAACAAATGTAAAGTAATTTAATAATACACAATTTCTAATTTCTAATTAAAATTAGAGCAGCACATTGTTAATAAATTTAATTTTGAAGAAAAGTACCACCAGGAACTCACAATTTCTAAAATGGATCATGACATCTTTAATCACTGGGGTATGCACAACAGTACTTCCAATAAATCATCTTATTACCTTAGCTCCTCAACATGATCTGAATTCCACATCTAAAGTAGATTGTTGATAATGTACCAG
>BQKZ01007125.1:4810-16254 GCA_036244855.1 Temnopleurus reevesii | reverse complement strand
TCTCTCTCTCTCTCTCTCTCTGTATGTCTCTCCCTCCCTCACTGAGATTTGAGTCCATTCTTTGATAGACATAAGAATTTTAAGATTTCTATTTCTATTTAAAGGGGAATTACTCCTATCAAAAATAGTGTCACCAGTTTGAGCAAAATCGGATAAGCCATTCAAGAGTTATGAATTTTCAAAGTTATCATTGTCACCGGTGATGGGCATCGTTGAATTGGCAACGCCATAGCAAATTAGCATAATCTGTGATGTCATACATGGAGAAGTCCTCATTCACTTTATACATGAATTTATCAAAAATAGATCAATATAATCATATTTTGAATGAGGAATCAACACTATTCTTTCTGGAATGTTTGAAGAATTGATGTGGCTATATTTTATATAACTGAAAAAAAACAAAATTTTGTCTACTTTCCCAGAAAAAGAGGAAAATGTGAAAGTTTGTGTACAAATTTAATGAAGAGTTCTCCATGTTGGCAGCCAATTTGTGCCTGTACGTTGCCAATTTAAGGAGCCCATGAGAGATGTAAATCAAAACTTTGAAAATTCATAACTTTTGAATGGATTGTCGGATTTTGCTCAAATTTTCACAGTTTGACCATTGTATTTTTCTTCATCTGATAAGAGCACATGAATGTCAAGGTGGAGTTCCCCTTTAATTTGACAATTTTTTGTGAAATGCCTTTATCGGTCGAAAGCAGTGATTAGCTCAGTCGGTGAAGTTGTTTGACTAGGAATGTAGACTCCCTCGTGACGTGGTTCCGATTAACGCCTGTGACAGCCGTACTGTTTTGTTTTTTTTAAATATATTTCGGAAAACTCCTAGGAAAATGTCCAACATCACACCTTTACACTATTTCACCCTTTCAACTACTAGTAATTGACAATATTGGAACCAGGTATAGTCCCTACACAAAGTCTATGGGAATTACATTATTCATTCGCCAATGCGTTTATTGTGTAAGAATGAAAATAAAAATTGCTGGGTAAAACGTTTTACCTTGGTATTATTATGCTTTCACTTTCAAAATAATTGTTTTGATCGCCAGGCAAGCAATCCTGTCTGCATATACTTCGGTAATAAAAGGGTAATAGTCCTATTTCCGACAGTGCAGTTATTAAAGGTCTATCACATTTGAAATTTTTCAATTGAATATACACAGTGTGTACAATCAATTAGTATTGCCATTAATACATAATGTTACTGAACCAGAGATTATTTGAGGAAATTTTAAAGGCAGTTCTTCTGTTCGAAATGGTCTAAGATATCCTCTTCACGCTAAGACGTCTTCGTGTGCCATCCTCGTAACATAGACATTAGCATCGATACGACTATGTTAAGAGGGTGGCGCAAGAACTTACGACGCCTTAGCATGAAGAGGATAGCTAAGACAATTTCGAGCAATCGGCCCCTGAATTATACCATTCATGCAGGCACCGTGGGGGCGCTTTGAGGGGGGGGGTCGAGTGGGCCCCGGGTAAATAAATAGTTATAGGCCTATAGATTTTATTTCAACACGGTAAAAACCCAAACAGATTTACATTAGGGCGTGCCATTGGGGTCGTAGCAGACTTTACAAGGTAAAAGAGCACTTAAAATTAAGATACATATATAACACGAATTAGGAGCAGAACAAATAAAAATAGGGGAGCCAAATTTTAGGTTGTAAGGGTGACAAATGCAACCCATTTATTTTTAATGTCACCTCCTAGGGGGCGCAAGAACTGATTACTACCTATACACCAACCAAAAACCGCAGATCTTCTAATTAAAATAAGTTCCTTCAAAAATGAACACACAATTCTACGGGCCTACATGAATGAATGATTAAATGAATGAATGAAGAACTTTATTACCAAAAATTGGATACAATAAAATACAAACATGTATACATCACAATACATTGGTAAAAGGACACCAAGACATAGAAGCACTTGCCTGAGGCTATACTGAAAAAAACTGGTGCCAATTGCACAAAATGGTCTTACAAGTGTTAATCTCTAGTACAACCATCTTAAGGTAGACGTATCCATGTTTGCGTCTGAGTTAAGAGAGTGACACGTAAAAATCAAGTCATCTTAGCCAGAGAAAGATAGCTTTACCATTTTGTGCAACTGGCCCAGGCCAGGGGCCTGTAACATAAAAGAGATGCAATTAATCTTGCAATTAATTGCATCTCTTTTGTACACATTCTGCCATAGACTTACAATAAATATTTATTGTAAGTTTAATTGCATATTTTATGTTACAGGCCCCAGATGTCCTAATGTCAGCGAGCATCAGCTAACTAGTCGATTGAGCTCCAGGTTTGGAATGATGCGATGTTGCATAGTCCTATAGTTTCGAACCCCACACTGTATCATAACTACCGCGTTTTTATATCATTTTGTTAAACGTTGGTAAAAATTTCATTAATAGAAATGGTTGCACCCTTTTCTTGTTGTGCAGACTGAGACTTTCCTTGAATGTACTCGTTTATCCATCTTTTTTGCTAGGTGTGTGTACAGGAAATACCATAACCATATGTGCGTTTATAATTATAAACATGGTATAACTGGGTCATTGACTTGTGGCCAGATCGTAGTTTCTGACTATCTGGGATTTGTTTAACCTTTAATGATCATATTATTCCGCATCAAAACATTACTTTGAATCCTAAGTATTGTTTGCTTGCACATCCTGCCACAGAATTCGAAAATCGCAATATTTTTTTTTAATGTGATTGTACTCCAGGCCATTTCCCACTCCAATTGTTGATTATGATAATTTATATATGAGAAAGATAAATGATTTTAAAAAGTGCCTATAGCATTATCTCTTTTTTCAAAAAGACTTAATGTCACATTGCCCACTAGTTGGAACATTTTTTTAGCCATTATTCATTTTTGGGGCTGTTTTTTTTTAGAATGGGTTACTCCACAGCATGAGTAAGTTATCACAAACGCAAGATGACAATCATTAACATTTCATAGAATCATTAATATTAATTCCATAGATTCGTTGATTTTGGTTAAATTATGGATCTCTAATGGAAAATGAAGTTTATTAATTGTCTGATTCATTTCTAAATCAAACATTCACTCTAATTTTGAGAATTTTTGACATGCCCCAACGAATGCAAATACGAAAATGCATATCTATTCAGGTATGCATGTAAACAATAGAGAGTGAGTCATTACACCAGGGCCTCGTATCATATACGACGAGCTTCATATATTAAAATTTTATTCAGCTGCTAATTTGTTATATGTGCATCAAAAAGAACTAAATTTGACTAGCGGTTATGCTGCTTTTAACACTGAGTCCAAACTAAAATAAATCATATCTATTTACTGCAGAGGGGCCTCTTCAAATGTATGTACTCAAATTGTCTATTTGTACAACTCCGCATCGGCACTTACATCACAGTTTGCATTTTATGTTCAAATATTCAAGCAACTTGCTCCTACTATCATTTTATTTCTTTTTCTATTTATAAACACATCCATTAGCACTTGAATTCAGCAAGAAAATATATTTATCCCTATTATGATCATCATCATCCTGACCATCATCATCATCATCATCATCACCACCACCACCACCACCATCATCATCATCATCATCATCACCACCACCACCACCATCATCATCATCATAATCATCATCACCACCACCACCACCATCATCATCATCATAATCATCATCACCACCACCACCATCATCATCATCATCATCATCATCATCATCATCATCCTGACCACCATCATCATCATCATCATCATCATCATCATCATCCTGACCACCATCACCATCAACATCACCATCATCAGGATCATCACCACAATAATCACGGGCAGCACAATATCATCATCATCATCATATCACCACCATCATCATCATCATCATATCACCAACATCATCATCATCTACATCACTATCATCATCATCATCATCATCACCACCACCATCATCATCATCATCACCATCATTATCATCATCATCATCATCATCATCATCACCATTAGCACCATCATCATCATCACCACGCAGATATCATCATCATCATCATCATCACCATCATATGATATTCATTATTATCATCATTATCATCATCATTAATGATATCACCATCATCAATATCTATCTTTCATCAGCATCATCATCATCATCACCATCATCATCGTTATCATCATTATTATCATCACCATGATCAGCATCACCTACATCCCCATCATCAACAGCATCATCATCATCATCATCATCATCATCATCATCATCATCATCATCATATCATCATCAGCAGCATCATCATCATCATCATCATCATCATCATCATAATCATCGTCATCATCATCATCATCATCATCATCATCATCATCATCATCATCATCTTCATCAACTAGTGATCTCTTTGCAGTATTAATATTGCGAGCACGCTATATTTCAAAATGAACAACAAAATCGCAATTGAAATTGCATTGAATTGAAACAAAATCACACCACCCTGGGCTGTTGATTGAGCTTCATGCTCAGATGGCTACCATTGTTTGGTTATTATGATTCATATCAATCATAATTACCTCGCGGTTTTATGATTATGCATCAAAATTCACCATTGGACTTCAAAATGCAAGCATAATTATTATATTTAGCCTGGAATATTATATGACTCTTTTAATTTTGTATTCAGTCGAAAATAGTTTATTTTTATCTACAGCTTTGTGATGTCATATGTATATATCCAATACGACAACTAAATATAATAACAGTCAATCTGAAACTAACATAGATTATCGTGGCAAGATTTTAAAAAATAGTCGTAAATATAAAAAATTTGTTTTAGTTTAGAAGAGTATTGACAAAAGCATTTCAGGTTACAGTAAATACCTCAGAGATGTTTTCTGAGCAAAAAATGTGGTGTATAGAGTTATACCCTGTGGAAAGGTGCATAATAACGTTTCTGGGTAAAAACATAATTATGGCCGTGTTGGCTTATATTTCCCATTATTATCATTGATATCATTATTATTTATATTTTATATTCTTTTTTATTACTTTTCTTTCTTTTTTTTGGGGGGGGGGGTGCATCTTTCCCTGCGCCCTCCGTGCACGCAATCTTCGTATTTTGAGGTTTGGGAATCCCGCCATCTACGTTTAGAATCTGCCATTTCAGGGAATGAAATTGCATGTTTCTGTGTGAAATTGTCTGAAGAATCACAGAAAATGGAGTTCCTTTTAGGTATTCAGGGTCCTGATTATGTGTTACTTGCATCTGACATGAATGCAGGGAGGAGTGTCTTCGTTTTCAAGCATGGTAATTATCCATGAAAGCACACTTTATCTGCTTTTTATCTGAATTTTATTGTGTGTTAAATAAAGTTGAGACGAGTGTTTTGTTTAAAATCGAAGAAAAAATGATTAAAACATCCCCTGCTCTGTTTCTAAAGAAATCCAACGTCCATTAGTTGTGAAAAATGAACTTTCGTTCTGCTTTGTGACGTACCAGATAATTGTGAGATGCTATGGATCTCTTAGAATTAGTTTAATTTCTGAAGTGAATATCTCACCATCTAAATCCACTCTGGTCCCACTTGTTAATATTCGTGTAGGCTAAGCGGCTTTATGTAGCCTACTTTGTAAAATATTGCAATGGCATGCCAAACAATGGTTGACTTCAAGTTCAAGTTCGTTGTTGAATGCTGGTTTTGCTGTTGCGACAACACCAACCCCACCTTTAGTATTAAAATTGAAGTCTGTTGGTGTTGCGGCTGACCTCACAAGATTCTAACAAATTTCCAGTCGTTCATGTTGTTTGTTGAACGTACCGAGGCGAGATCACGTTCGTTGACGCACATATCGTCTTTTTTTAAGCAGGGGAATATCCTACACACAAATGGATAGACACCAAAGACAGCTTTATTATTTAGGATTTCATCAAATGGTTTTATTAAAGCTTGCCTTGCCTAGAATAATTACATTTTAAATATTTCTATGCCATATTTTTGGTTAAGCATGAAACCAGTTCCAACGAGGCCTAATGGAATTGATATTTGTTTCTTTATTCTTGATTGAACTCTTAGTATGGCAATTTTTATCCGTTCTTTCATCAAATTATAAATGAACAAATAAAGAGAACTGCTGATACTTCTTATCCAATAATGGAGAGCTGTGGAGTAAAATGAAGTAAAAAAAAAAAAGAGCTTGAGCTTTTGATCGTAGCAGAATCCTAGCTAGGATCAAATTATAAAGATTGATTTTGAAAAATAGAAAAGTATTTTGAAAATGTAAACTTATTATCTTTGTCCCCTTTTCTGTCTTTTTCTTGTGTCATTTCTCTCATCCAATTCCCCTCCCCCTCCTCAATCCCATTTTTCCTTCCTCCTCCCTTTCCTCTCCACAATTTCCCTTTCTCAATTTACCACTCTTTTTTTTTTTTTACTCTCTCTCTCTCTCTCTCCCTCTTTCTGCTAACACTCTACCTCCCGCACCCCTTCCCCCTCTCTGCCTCTCTGCTCTACCTTTCCCCACCTTATTGTACCACAGACCAAGAGAAGATGTTCCCTCTGAGCAGTAAGCTTGTCATGTTGTGTGCAGGAGAGTCTGGTGATACTGGTCAGTTCGCAGAGTACATCCAGAAGAACATTCAGCTCTACAAGATCAGAAATGGTGAGTGATCTTCTTGCATAAACAGTTCTATAATAGTTTGCCAAAATGGCTTGTTTGGTAAATCATATTTTATTCATATTTATAGCAAAGGGGGATTTTTTTTTGACAACCTGCATGTAAATACACTGTGAGCCGAAGGGACAAAGAAACTCCCCGCTGCGACTCTTATTAAACCTGTTTCCACATAGAAAAATGCAATTTTTTTTTGTCCCTTCTGCTGACAATGATACATACTTGCCAGACATAAATTTAGCAACAGGTAATGGTAGAAAACTTAGTTACAATTATTGTATTTTCATTTGTGTTACAGGGTGAAACCCATGTGACTATGCTCTTTTTAATTAAATAACGTTGAAACAATCATTCACCATTTTTATTCTTGATTAGCCTGAAAGATTTAATGATTTTGCCCTAAACATGTGTAGAAATCTTATACAGTTTTCTCTCAATTGTGTTCTCATTCTCATGTGTTTCAGGTTATGAACTGTCTCCAAGAGCAGCTGCAAACTTCACAAGGAAAAACCTGGCAGACTTTCTCCGTAGCAGGGTAAGCAATGGTCTCTTTTCACGTTTTAAAAAATTGTATTGCTTGTTGTAGTTTTTTGATGTAATATGATTCTTTTCCTTTTACCCAAGTACATATCTTTCAACTTTCCTGATTTATGCGGTACATCCATCCTTAGAATATTTAGAAATGTGGTTTACAATACAGCTAATGTGGTCCTGATTTATGCGGTACATCCATCCTTAGAATATTTAGAAATGTGGTTTACAATACAGCTAATGTGGTGGAAATGAGGCAAGTATTTCAAACAGCTGAACCAAGTCTATTCACATGTTATATATAGTATAGTAATTAGAGATGTTTCAAAACAGTCATTAATTTTTTGTTCTTGTTCCATGAAAGACAAGTAATTAGATATGTTTCAAAACAGTCAATTACAGGTGCCGTTTGCACCACATGGCTCCAGGTCCGATTTTCAAGAGTTAGAATTGAATTCAATCTTAGCAATTAAAAAGTATTAAACAAAATAAAAGATTTCTTGTGTTATTTTTTTTATGACAGACACCATACCAGGTTAACCTGCTTCTAGCGGGCCATGACGAAACAGAGGGTCCATGCCTTTTCTACATGGACTACCTTGGCTCGCTTCAACAGGTTCCATTTGCAGCCCATGGCTACGGGTCCTACTTCACACTTAGTATCCTGGACAGACACTACAGGAGAGGTGAGAGCTAGTCAGAAGAAAAAAATAAGACAACTTGCGGCCTATGGATCTTTTTTAACCATAGATATCATTTTAATTTCATATTGAAGTTTGTGACTTGATCACTGAAATTTAAGATACTAATATTCTTCCTGTCAGATAAAAAAATTAGACTTTTATCACTGTGGAAAGATCAAAATGAAGCAACAAATCAATATAGTATGGGGCATCAAATTAAGGATAAATGAACAGAAAAGCATGCAAGTGTAGACCATTTTGATCAGTTGATTTTAAAAAAATTTAAATTGTAAATCAGCATAGACTCACAACCCAGAGATACCAACCATTCCAGTATATGCGTGAGGCGTATTTTCATATGAATATGGTGTGGTAAGAGTGTGGTTATTGCTGTCATGTTCACTCTCATATGTTCAACTTTTTCAGTATTGACGTTTTAATTTTGACCTCATGCGTATTCCCGAATGGTTGGTATATTTGTAAATATGAATGTCTTTGATATGTTTATGAAAGTCTTTTATATTTATGTTTGTCATGACATTAGCAATTTAGCTATTGGTTGTAAGGCATTGGAGTTGATTACAAATCTTATTTTCATTTTTTTCACTCATCCTATTTACCTTTCAGATATGACTAGGGAACAAGCTGTGAGTGTACTCAAGGACTGCTTATTAGAGGTATGTAATAATAAAGTTAACTCTGCCTTAGCATAAGCTTTGTAAGGGGGTATTGCTGAAACTTGCGATCAATTTGCAAATCAACTGCAAATCAGTTGCAATTTGAATTGTGCACATCATTTGTGCACGGTCTGCACTTCAAGACGCACATGAAACCATGATTTTAATTGGCATGGGCGACCAACTGCACGTTGGCAATTGATCACAACTTTACTGCAATATTTTTTTATGTCAAAGAATCATTAACTCAAAGTAATTTTGTGGAATAAATCTGCAAAATAAGTGCTATATACCACTTGTGAATATGATTGTTTTTACAATCATTCACTGATGTTTATGAATAATCTAAATATATCACTGGCTATACCCTAACAATGTTTTTATCATGAGCTGTACCATACACACTAAATAAAAAAATGATACTGTAGCCCTACTGCCATACCACTCAAACTTGCCACAGTGTAACATGTACCGAGTGGTTCTTTACTGGAGGGAGTAATATTGCCCCTGCATTGCGACAAACAATTCATAGATCCAAATTGTTCACAGAGATCTGTGGTATCAAAGATAATTCTAGACATCAAACAATATTTGTTCCATTATTACAAAAGTTCATGCATATATAACTCAAAATATTTTTCAGTGCCAATGGGCTTGACCTTTGCACTCTGTTTATAAAAAAATATCTCCCTCTTCTTTTTATCAGGTCCAGAAGAGATTCATTGTCAACCTACCAACGTTCCAAGTCCGCATCGTCGACAAGGATGGCATCCACGAGCTACCCAATCTCCCTATACCTGCCCCAACAGCCTAGCGTTACTATGGCAACCTGTCAAACATAGTTTGTAAATAATGTATACCTTTCAAGTTGTTTTTGTATTGTTGAGTAAGGAAGCCTGTAAGGCTGTAAGCATGTTTACAAATGGGGTCTCTCGAAAGGGAGACTTCTGGACCACTATAAATTTGGAGAGTGGAATGTGATCTTTGTTCATTCCAAACTCATTTTTTCACAAGATTTGATGATTTTTTAAGGGGATTTTTCATTTAGTTCACTTAGACATCTTTGAACATCTACCATCCCTCACATTAAACAAACTGATAAGTCTTACTACACAGCTCAATGGGAATTATTTTTCTTGTCTTTTTGAGCATGATCATTCCTTTTCCAGTTGAGGACTGTATGAAACGTTTATAGTTCCACAAGCTTGCTGCAATGCAGCCCTCCAGTTCATGCTGTGGTGTTATCCATTCCTGAAAATTAGAATGAGAAAAGTACATAAAACCCAGAGATCCGTATTCCAATAGCGGGGTTTAACTTAACCCGGGACTAAGCCATTGTTATTCAGACCTGGCTATTCAAAAGTTTAACCACTTCTCTAAATGACCATGATTTAGATCTGATTTCAGTCCAACCTTGCTATTGGGCCAGAGTGTCCTCATTTTACTCAATTGTCAGGATATAATTTTGAGGATTCAATTTCATTCAGCTCAGAGCTTTGGAAATGAAGATAATAAGTTCACACAGTCCTCACCTGGACTATCTCATATCTCTTTTTCAGTCTGAAGTGTTGGGAGGTTTAGAAATTAGTAAATCCAAAATGAAGCCTGTTTAAGTGCTAATGTCTTGGGTGAGATCGAATAGTATATAATGATTTCCTTTGCTATCTGGCTTTTCAAATTCAGCCAATGGGAGATGTGTGACATCATTTTTGTGTTCAAAGTTTATGGAGAAATAAATTAGGTCCTCCTCCACTGATTAAATAAACTCCATCTATGTAAGAATGTTCGAAATTGGACTATTTCACAAGAATGCATTGTTATCTAATAAAGAATCGATAGCAATGAAATATGACTGCTAATGCTTTAGTTCTGTTCCATATCAAAAGAGATAATTTCTGTCATGTAAAACAAGAAATTTTACTTGCTAAAATTTGTTATGATCGAAAATAAATTGCCTCTGAGTAGAGTGCATTTTGATGAATTAATTCCTAGAAACCATTAAAATCATCCTTCTTTATAAGAACGATTTTATTCTTCCAAGATGTACACAAATAAATGTCCCATTAATCAAATCTGTAATTTAGTTACAGTGCCCTTCATTTTGCAATCTAATGTCCTTTTGAAAATTTGATTCTTAGAGTAATTTGATAACAGCCCTTAAAAAGAATATGATTGGTAGAGAATGAGATGTGGATTGTGCATATGTACTGTACATGTAGGTAATAAAAATCTTCAGACTACATGTAAATTATTGTGTATTTGCGTTTTTATATTATGGTGTTTCCGATTTCAGCCAACTGTGACGGAGGGCATGTCGACCTGAAGCATTACATCCTAGTTTTGCTCGTCTGCTCATTGTTATGAAAAAGGTAGTTGCGAATGTAAAAATGAAAAGACGTGCAAAACTATGACACACCAATTCCGGTCGACTGTGACTGTGACAAATGAAATCAAAACCTCCATATTTATACCTTTCGTGCAAGTGTAAGTTTATATACATATTTCAGTAAGTTAACTAATTTGAAGTTGATTTTGCAGTCAGATGCTACCTATTAGCAATGTTACACAGGGAGTGTTGCTGAAAAATTTCTATTGATTGCAACTCAATTGCAAATTCATTCATGTCTCTTCTGCGCTCTTTCCAAGACGCGAATGAAACAATGATTTCATAGGTGTGTGCCGATCAACTGCAACTTGCAATTGATTGCAAGTTTCTAGCAACACCCCTCTAGAGGAATTTCTTAACTCGGCAAAGTTTTGTCATAAATGAAGGGGAGATAAAGAAAGGTAGACAGACATACTAGTAAGAAAGAGAGAGAGAGAGAGGGGGGAGAAAAAAAAAAGAAAGAGAGAGAGAGAAAGAAGAAGGAAGAGGGACATAGAGAG
>BQKZ01007122.1:20000-32824 GCA_036244855.1 Temnopleurus reevesii | reverse complement strand
ATCCCCCAAAATTAAAAATAAATCAGTATTCAGAAATCACATGGCTTTAGGCCAGTGGACAAACCATGCTATGTTTGCAGGAGCTCCCTCCAGAGGTTTATTTGCGCATGGTGTGTTGCGGTTATTCATTTCATCAATGTTAAAGGTAGAATACTTCTTTTGCAGCCTAAAATTTGACTTTCCAAGATTGTTGTGTTATGTTGAAGAGTACTAAATGTTAGAACTTATCACCAATGACTTTGACTTTGACTTTCCAAGATTGTTGTGTTATGTTGAAGAGTACTAAATGTTAGAACTTATCACCAATCAATTCAGCACAAAGATTGGTCATGATAGGCGCATTTATAGTTATTACTGTTCATTCACTGAGAGCGTGATAATTTTAGGGGTGGGTTCTCCTTTAAAATGTCAGAATTGTTGATTGATTAATGGTAATGTAAGCCAACAGGTATCATTTGCATGATCGGTCGAACAGATAGCTCAGATGAAATGTAAACCCTGGAAAATGAACAGCTGTATTTGTAGTCCAGTTGAGGACTGAGTGTTCTGATAGGACCCACCTCTGCATATTCACTTTAATACACTGTACACACAGGGACTGCACTGCATTCAACCACAGAGTCCTTACATGACCCTCTAATATGTATACCCCTCTGATCGCACTTCCACACTCATGCAGAGGTGGGTGCTATCAGAACACTCAGTCCTCAACTGGACTACTGTATTTGTTGAACAGGTGCGACGAAACATGGGAGAAGATAAATATTTTTTCATAATCTTCTAATCTTTCAGCTCATTATATTCAAATATGTTTCGTCTATGTATGTTGGTCCGTTTTGTCATATGTGATACAAAATTCTCAGGCCCCGCCCCCCCCCAAATAACCTTGGTTGGTTGGCAAAAGTTTTTATTCTGATTATTTAATATTTTATTAAACGCAATTCACATAATACATTAATGAAATTGGACTGGGAAGGGAGTGAATAGGCAAAGAGCTTTTGAAAATGACTTTTGGTTGTACTACATATGTTTATAATTTTGCTGTGATTTTTTTATTGGTATTTGAGTAAAAAGTTTAAAAAAAGTAATATATTTTTTAAAAATTTCAGTTAGGGCCATTTTCATAGCTTCGGTTTGTTGAGGGCATCAAAACATTTTTTTTTGCCTAATCTATGCCCATGTATGAAAGGAAATCTTTTGTTATAATGCAGAGATGACAACCATTCTAAATAAAAAAGGTTAAAATTCGACCATGAATGAAAGTGAGAGAACACATAACAATAGTCCTGTTCTCAGTCATTTATTTTGACAAAAGTATTTCATTAATTAATTTTTGTATATTATTATTTATCAATCAATTGTATTAATTGTTTTAATTTGTATATATTTACTTTTTTTTATGCTTGCGGGACCCCATGGAAGATCAACTTTTGTTGAATGGGCTACCCTTTTGAAATAATAAATAAATAAATAAATTCATATTAAAATACACCTGATGTATATTTTAGAAATGTTAGCATCTCTGATAATGTTGGAGAATAAATAAGGAATGAAAAAATACCCTCTGATATAAGTTAATGAGAAAAGAAAATTATCAGGAAAATGTATTTTAGTTTACTGGAGAGAAAACACAACGATAGTAATGTTCTCAGTCATTCGTTTATCATATGTCGAAAGCCTTTAATTCATGTTAAAATACTCATGATGCATATTTAGGAATGGTAGGTATTTTGGATGATGTTCCCTATCTTTTTTCGCCTCTGCAAAATAATATTCTCCTCCAACTTTAAAATCTCCATGGACCCCCCTGTCCCCCACCCACCCACACACACACACACACAAGAAATAAATATGAGATTAAAAAAAAAAATTGGCCAATCACTTTATACAAAATATCAGGGATCAGGGATGCAAACCAAACAAACACTTTCATTACTAAGTAAGTAAAGTATGAAGTTCAATCTTTCCAGTCTAGTGCTGTAAAATCAATCTCAAATGGAGGGTCATGCCAGATCAATATTGAATGGGTGGGACTAAAGGGTAAATATGGCGGATTTGAGAGTGATGCTTAATTTCTTATTTCTACATCAGGCTACATTTCATTTAATTATCCCTGAAGTCTGGAGGCGTAGCAGATTTTAATTCAATTTATGAGCAAGTTATGTGTTTTTCTGCAAGATATACATGTACATGTTGATCTCTCATAATCAATATCACCATAATTTTCATACACTACTCATAAAAAGTTAAGGATCAATCCTAGATGGTCATATGAAATTGAGATCATGCTTTTTAAAAAGAAAATCAAATGCAACTTTTTTTATTACTACAGGGGTGTGAGACTTCAGATTTTCATTTGAATTCTGATTTTTTGGGACATGGTTAAAAGCCCCTTTTCAGGTGTTTTTGACACAAATTCAATGAAAAGAGTGACATTTTTGAGCATTTGATATTTTTCAGACTTTTTTTCAGATTTTTCATAGTTTTTCACAGATGCTCTTACATGTACACCCTTGTTATAATCAAACACACTGTATTAAGTTTTATACAATGTATATGACTGATTTCAGTTATTGAATGAAATCTCTCGCTCAAGTACGCATCCTGAAAAGTGGGACCATTCCAAAGTGATACAATTTGAATATGATTACTAACTCATTTTGTGTAGTGTAAAAGCAATTCAACTTACTTTTTTTAACGCTATTAAGTAAAAGCTGTCCCAATTGCAATCATAATCATACTTTTTTTTATTAGTACAAAAATTGGAAGAACGGTCAACATGCTGATTTTTGATATTTTCTGATCAAGGCCAATTTTTATATGACGGGTATTTTTGCGATTTTGGACCAGTTCAACACTTAGGCGTTTTATTTTTCATTTTCACGTTTTTTGTAATGTTTGTACACATGTGAATGTGTAGTAATCTTAAAAAAACATAAAAATAACAACTCGCTAAAATGCGTGCAAAGGTCTGAAATTAAATCAATTCGCTAAAATTTATGTTAAATTTTTACGTTAAATTATTGGCTTTTACAGTACATTCTCAACAATCGGAATCCCTAATGATCTATCTACACAAGTAGAGTAGGTATAAATGGCCATGCCAGCATATGTTTTTAATTTCCTGTTTCAGTGGCACTTGTGTATATTTGTGATATATGGTGAGGACCCAGAAACTAGATATTGAATATGCGATGGTAATGATAATAATACTGATCAATCAGATTTTTTAGCCGACCTGGTAGGTGGTACATGTAGGTAGGTAGATTTTTATTTTGCCAATCACACCAGAAGGATTCTAAATGTGGAAAAGCGATTTAAAGGAACACGTAGATGGTGTGCATGTCAAGTTGATTTGTACAGACAAAATTCATATGCAATATAAAGATAAAAAAAAGAATTTTTGGGGGAATGCCAAAACTAATTCAATAAGAGATTGTTTTGAATTAGCCAAAAATGTTTATCATAGACAAAAATTTAGGTTTATTTGATTGAAAAATAAGCACATATGAATGAAATCATGTCCAATTTAATCATCACATTTTCCCAAGGAAATCAATACAGAAAGTAATGTGTTAGACCAAACTATGATTGGCCTAACAAAGCCTATCATATTCTGATTACTTTTTTTTGGATATATTAATGATCATGGAGAACCTTATAGCAGATGTTGATTTGCAATCTTGAGCATTCGAAATAGGTAAAATTTCAATAGAAATAATTTATATCATTACCATAAACCTGACATTATGAATACAAAAAATGATAACTCTGACTACATTCTGTGAGATTATATTTTCAGTTTACAGCCCAGGACAGAATAGGAATGGAAAATTGTGTGCACTTGAGTTAGGAATTCAAGAATCAAGTATCAAATTTGTGATAAATATATGCTGAATCGTTTAAAGGGTCACTTTTATAGGAATCCCGGAAAATGATTACTTCTCCTGGTATGCCAACTGTATCAAGTCCCGATAGTTCAAAGAAAAGGTTGGGTTAGAATTTACAAATCAGAATGAATTAGGTGAGACGATATTGAGGAAAAGTGAACTGAATAATTTTTTTTTTATTGTTAAAGGCAATAAGGTCCCCCCCCAAAAAAACAAAAAACTTTCCAATGCAATTTTTTAAGAAAAGCATCAGTTGGTCATTTCAAAAGTTGTTTTCATTATTATTTTGTTTTGTTTTTCATGTGAAAAATATGGTTTAAAAAGGTTAGAAAGTAGAGTAAATGCCAAAGTAAATTGACTATTCAGGTTCACTTGAACATGTTTTTTTGGCGATTTTTACAGACCTGTATTTTTTTTCAATTTGAGTGAAAAAAAAAAAAAAGGAAGTAAAGTTGGGCCATTTTCAGAGGGTCGGTTGATGGAGAACAATCAAACAATTTTTTTATTTAGCTTAACATTAATTTGAAATGTGCTCAATGAAAACAGGGTAAATTTCAAAGAGGAATCGCTTTCAAGGATTTTCCACAAATACATGGACTTTGTTTTGTCTTACAGTTATGATAATAATAATAATTATAATAATAATGAAAGATTTGATAGCGCATAACACAAATATGCGAAAGTCCCTATGCGCTCAACAGAACAGAGAAATGAGAAAGAAGTCAGAAGAGGAACTGGGATTATAACTAGGTTAGTTGGTTTTAAAGAGATATGTTTTTAGGTTACTTCTGAATTTTTCATATGGTGTAATATTTGTGAGGTAGTTTTGCAGGCTATTCTATTAGGTAGATGCATCATTTGAGAATGATATCTCACCGTATGATTTTGTTGCAGTTTTAGGTAGTTATATGTTTCAATATAAAAACTCTCCTTTGTTATAAATTAGATGAAGCACTATAAAGCCATGTCCATCAAAAGTTCAAATAAATTACAGGAAGTCGGAAGTAGAATGGTTTCATTTTCCATTTTTGTCATCATTTTCGTGGAGCATGATTGAATATGATCATCCATTTTCCTTTTAAGAATGAATTTCCTGGAACTGCTGGTACATGTGCTATCAGATTATCATTTTCTATCAATGTATGAATGCTTCCGAGGAGTAACGATTATGATATTCATCTTTAGTTTTTAAACGTGAGATAAGTTTTTAGAGAGATTTGATTTCTTGGTGAGCTTCAGCGAAATTATTCATATAAACCTGTTTATCATGTAAAAATTAGAGTATGTTCACAGTTTGTTATTAAAGAAGAATCAACCCAGAAATGGCCTACATGTACTTATCAAAAATTGAGAATTGAATTGAATTGAATTGAATTAATTTATTTCCTTTTTCATATACATAATCAATGCAAAATAACATCACAAGTAACACAAAATAAAGGAGGCGAGTACCCTGAAAGCACAGCTTGTGTTGGGATCGCCTTTACAACAAAACAAAGTAAAACAAAAATAATCTCTTTGGAAAAAAAAAGTTACAGAAAATAAATTATTACATATTATTATTTGGAGTAAGCAAACAATTTAAGAATAAAACGAGATGGGTAAAGGAAGGAAAATGTTTAAGAGATAGAAAAGGTAAGAGAGAAGAAGAGCAATGAGAAGAAAAAAAAGAATTTTGGCATTATAATATTAAATATCGATGTCAAGAGAATGATATCGTGCTTGGGTTATTTTTGCCAGTACACCCCCTCATGTTTAAAATCAATGGACGTTTATTTCAATAAATTGTTGATTATAAGATTAAGTGATCATCACTCTTTTATGCATTCATGATCCAAATAAAAAAGGCAATAAATTGTTTTGAAGGAACATTTTAGTTTTTTAGTTCTAAGTGAGGCTATTCCTGGTTGGTTGGTTGGTTGGTTGGTTGGTTTGTTATTGTTTTTGGCGACTCTCCATCTAAAGTATTATTTTCGCCTGTTCCTTTCTAACACCTTTTCAAGTGCTTTGAAGGTTTTGAAAAGAATGTGTACTGCTTTAAGCCAATATGGAAGAAGAATTTGTATCATATTGAAAGTATTTCATATAGAAACCAATTAATTGGTTGTGAGAATAGAGATGTTGCATCTCTAATACCTTTCAGTTTTGTCTTCTTTCAAGTTGATGTACTAGCTCATGGAGGATGTTTCATGAAATTTGTCACAGCAACAATCATTCAATATCCAACAGTTACCACAGTCGAGAAAGTGCTTTTCATCCAATAAAAATCAATAATTTGGTTGGATTTTATCATTTAGTCAATGCTAACTACCGTAATAGTCGCTGCGACAAGCTTAATGTAACACCCTCCTGGTGTTTAATTAAAAAAATCTTAATTGGTTATACAGTTAATTCTTCCTTCAGAATGATCATGATGAAAGGTACTGGCACATGAAAGTCAAAGTAGTTGTAGAACATTGACATTACTTCTTTTTTTGTTTGTTTTATTTTGTAGCGTTTCATTGCGGGACATGAAGTCTTTCCTACCTCGGATCAACCTCAAGATGAACACAAGGGAACTGAGAGAAGTTTTCAATGTGAGTACTGCAAATTTACCGCAACCATGTGATTGAAATGGGAAGGGCATTTGCAAAATGAAGAAGTATTAGATTTTGTAAATTGATATTCAAATTTACTATTGTCTTATACGGTGCAGACACAAATTTATTGAAGCAGAGATCTCAATCTAAATCTCACTTCAGAATGTTTTTGTTTTAGATAAGGATTATACGTATGTGACAAGACAAAGAAGCAGATGGACTAGGAGGAGAGGGAATATGGATGGCAGGGGAGGGGCAATGAAAGCAGGTGAAAGCGATGGAGAAATAGAAGGAGGAGGGGAGGAGGGGAGGAGGGGGAAGAAGGTAGGGGAGAGGAGATGAAGGTGGAGGAGGAGGATGTGAGGGAGGGGAAGAATGGTGGAGGAGGAAGGGACAATGATAACATTTAGCATTTGTCTCAATATTTTGAGGCCGATATTTGTTTACTTTGACCAACTGATTTTACCTTTTTTATGTTCTTTTCTTATATACGAGATGACTTTCTATCCTCCATTAGAGATGCCAATTGTTCTGGATAAGGTCTAAATGAAAAAGTTAACAACGTAACAGCTGGGCAAAAATGATAACGAACCTGACAACAATAACCACACTCTTAATCTCAGCTATTCACTTGTGATGAAAGCCTTAAATTCATATTAAACTACACTTCATGCTTATTCTGGAACAGTTGGCATCTCTAAACCATGCATACTTCACATTATTAACATTTATGTATTTGTTATCACTACAGGAGGCAGACCGATGGGGTCGACAGGAGATTCCATTTGATGGTCTTCTGCAGCTCTACAACAATCTAGTTTTCCAACAAGAGGTAAGAATTTTTAAATTTAATTTTGTACTATTATCATAAAAAAGAAGCAGAGCTATTATAGCACCATATAGTGCTCTGTTGTAGCTTGACGCAAAGATCGTCCATATTCTAGCTCCTATTTTTAAGCTCCTTGAACATTTCAACATTTCAACAAAATGGATAATGGTGCTCGACAAATATGTAAAATTATTATTGTTTAGATCATTACAGGTACAGTGTATCTTCTGGAGAATGAAAAATTTGCATTTTCGTTGCTGTTGAAGCCAACACCTCTATATTGATCAATTTGCAGTGGTACTTTTAGATAAAGTGCGTTATCTGCATTACATTTGCTTAACATTATTTTCTCAATTGTGCAAAGTTAAAAAGAAATGTGTTTAATCCCACAACTTGCAAGATTATAGTAAGAAAAAAGTATCACCAATGGTTCAAGAAGTAGTTGAAAAAAGCTTCAATGGCTCAGCAAAGTCTCATCCCAATGCTGGTGACATTGCAATGTCACATACAGTATATAGTACATGTTTTTGATGACATATTACTCTTATAATCTATTTTTTGTTACAAAATATGATATTAAAACTGTCAATATTCATAATCAAAATGGCTGAGTTTGTTTTTATAATGATTCATATATCATTTCTAGAATTTTCTTTTTGTTTCCATTGACTAGGTGGCCGATAGGTTACGGGAGTACTACAATGATATGTGAGTATCACCATATGGGCATTTTCACGGTAACTGACGTTACACGGCACCAATGTTCAACATCTTTAATTTTGTGTATCTCTCTTACTACAAATGAATGGAGTTTGTTAAGGATATAGTTAATGAAACTATCCTTGATGAATAAACTGACACTGATTTTCTCAATGCTACTTCATTTGTTACGTTTCAGGAAGCAAAAATGTGTCGGTAACTGACATTACGCCAAAAGGACATGGAAAATGAAGGGGTAGAGTCAAAGTCACATCTCTTGTCTCAGACTCGTAATGATTATCTACTTTTTTTGTATATATTACACCTAGGTTCTTGGGAAAAATATGCAAAGTTATGAGCAATTTGAATTATCTGTTTTAATGCCATCAAAAATGTACTAAAGACATGTAGGTAACTGACATTACGTAACTGACGTTACACTTAAATCCAGTGTTGTTTGTGCATCTTTCCATTCTTGTTTTATTCATTAACTACCTAAAATATGTTGAAGTAATCCATTAAAATCAATAAAATGAAAAAAGATCCCAAAAAATTACCTTATAAAAGAATAAGAAGAATTTAAAGCAAATTTTTGTGACCATAGTCCCATATATGCAATTTTTTGTTTGTTGATTTTATTCTCCGTAAGAAGGTCAAATTGCAAATTGTTTTATATTAGTTGGTTGTCTGTAATATAAAGAAGACTCTGTAGTAATTTCAGATTTTCACTTTGAACTATGAGGGCACAGTGCGACTTCAAATTTTGGGGCTCTGTGTCTTTCCGTGGTGAAAATGCCCATATGCATATTTTTCCTCCACATAATTGCTCCATTTGGAAATGTGTAGAATGAAGTGAGTCATTAACTAAGGTCAAATGTCACTGTATTATTTTCTCTGGGGTGATCAATGTTTGCAGGAAAACAGATCATTGATTCACTTTTAAAGCAAAATTCTAGCTCCATTGCAGAAATCTAGTTTCAATAGGAAATGGTTGGGAACATGTCCATGTGTCTATCATATGTTAAAATGCTTATTTAGAACAATAAAATAAAAAGTTAAGTAATACAGGCTTGCTGAAGTTACAGTAATTCAATCACCACTTCTTGTTTTTCCTGGGTGTAAAACACAGCATATGGGACAACGATATAAAAATCCAAAATTTTCATTTTTTTTTTAATCTGATCTTCTTTTGCTAAATGCTCTGTTATCATGGGATTTTCTGGAAACTGGTTCAACAGATGCTGGTTACTTTTTTTCAATATTGTGCACAAGCTTTGTTCAATAGTCTGAACATTTCATATTGTTTTGTGCAAGTACCAGGGTTATATTTGAAGTGGGAAAACAAATGTTTAATAAATTCAAATTTCTATTCTGTATACATCGAGTTTTATTCTAAGCATTGTTATATTGTTATCCCCAGAAGTAAATAAAGAGGAATGATATTTTCCAATACCATTTGATTGCTTCTCTCTATCTCAAATTGTTCATCCTTTCCTACAAATGTTTGCCAATGCTGTGGATGTGTTGAACCAATTCAGAATTCTTATCACATGAGCCTTGTTTAATTGAAAAAAAAAGCATTTTATTTCTCAATTCTTCTCACCTGAAATATCTTATTATGAGAAAATTGTATTTCCCAGTGTATTTTAAGGAGTACTGTAAAATCCTATATTTTAGTGTACAATGATTTTATCAAATTTTCTGAATTTCAGACATATTTACATGCATTAGTGATTTGTTATTTTCATATTTTTAAAATAATTGTACACAAGTCTTGGGCATTATTGTGAGTGGAAATTTTTGCGGATTCATGGTCACGAAATTAGCGAACATATAACCCAAGGGAAAGTTTCAGCTTATACATTATATTATAGTCTAAAAATATTAATCAAAACGTGTTGCAGTTTTTCTAAGGCTTTGGAGAGTATTGAAGACACGAATAGATTATAATACAAATGCGTTTTAATCATGAATAAGATAATAGTTATTACTCGCTTTGTTTGTTCTGCACTTGTGTCGGGCAGTAAGATAAGGTACCCTAATTTTTCTATGGTTTTATTTTTCTTTACAGGAATAGAGTTACGCTTAATGACTATATCAGATTCCTAGCACAAGAACAAAAGGTATTTAATGGCCAATTTAAAGGCAACCACTTTACCAATTTGCTTGCCAATACTCGATAAATTGGGCCTTTTTTTAGCTTCTATATGTATGATTGATTTTACAGATAGTAACTTAATAATGATTAGAATAAGTATGCCTTTATTAGACACAACAGACCATTGAGAAAAGTTAGGGTGCCAGTGAGAGGCTGTGTATTACCATCTTTAGACACTGCCATAATAGGCTTATAAATATTTAAATGAAACACCCACCACCCTCCTCTCCCATCCCTGTCTGAATGATCCATGTTAACTTAAAAAAAAAACGTTTCAGCCAAATTCATGTGGTAAATTATTATATATCTTGGGACCAAAGTAGTAAAAGATATCTTCACCTTCTCAATCTTTATGTATCTTTACTTCAATACATTATATACCAGAATAAAGCCTGTAACATGAGTGATGAGGTAATTTACAATTAATTGAATTAATCTGGTCACATTTCATAGCATATATTTGAAGATAAAACATTTCTTACATGAGATATTAATTAATAAAACATATGGGATTATCTATTAAACATGCTTCATACTGAATCTGTTTTCAGGATCCAGTAGCTAACAACCCCCATGAAGTGAAACAGTACATCAAAAAGTATTTTGTTGATTCTGGCAAGTCTGCAGTGGAGAGCGACAGTGATCTTTCATTCACAGTGCAAGAGGTAAGATGTTTGCTCTCTGTTGTCCTCTCCTCGTTCATTTCTTCTTCTTTCTTTTTTTCTTCTTCCTTGCCTTTCTTCATCTTATTTTTCTCCTTCTCCTTTACGTTCTTATATTTTCTCATTTCCACTCTTTTCTGTTCTTTTCCTTTTCTCTTTTCTTTTCATGAATATCTTCCTCCTCTTCCTCTCTTTTTTCTCCTCCTCCTAATCTCTTCTTCCTACTCTCCTCTTTCTCTCCTCTTTCTATATTCCCTGCTCCTCTTCTGATCCTCCTCTGCTCCTCCCCTCCTCGCTCTCCTTCTTCCATCTTTCTCCGCCTTCTCCTTCCATCAATCTCCATCCTCTTCGTCTCCTCTCCTTCTATCTCTTCTCCCCTCTCTTCTCTCCTAAGTCCACCTCCTCTGCTCCTCCTCATCCTCCTTCTCCTCCTTCTCCTCCTCCTTCTCCTCCCCCTTCCCTTCCCCTTCCCTCCCCTCCCTCCTGTTCCCCCTCTGCTCCTCTATCCCCTTCCTATTTTTTATTCTGGCAAGTCTGGAAAGCGACAGTGATCTTTCATTCACAGTCCAAGAGGTAAGATATTGTCTCCTCCTCCTCCTGTTCTTCCTCTTCTCCTTTCTCTCCTTCTCCATCCTCATCTTCTTCTCCTTTCTCTTATATTTCCCTTTTTCTGTCCTGTCATATACGTTCTCCTCTCTTTCCATCCCTTATTTCCTTCTACTACTCTCCCTTTCTCCACTCTACTGCACTCTTCTGCTCCTCTTTTGCTACTGTCCTTCCTCACCCTTCATCTCCTACTTTATATGTCTTTCTCTGCTTTCTCCTTCTCTTCCTCTTTCCCTCCATCTTGTATACTTCTCCTTGATCTCCTTTTTCTCCTCCTCCTTCTCCTCCTCCCATCCTCTCCTCCCATCTCATCCTTCTACTTCTCCCCCTCGTCTCTTCTTCTACATCCTCCTTCCTCTCCTCTCTGCTACTCCTCCTCTGCCCCCCCCCCCACTGCCTTCCCTTGCTCCCCTCTCTTCTCATTTGCTGGCAAGTCTGCAGTCGAAAGCGACAGTGATCTTTCATTCACAGTGCAAGAGGTAAGATGTTTGCTCTTTGTTGTCTCCTCATCCTCATGTTCTTCCTTGTCTATTTCTTTTTCTTTTCCTTCATCGTCTTTTTTCCCTCTATTTCTCTATCTTCTTTATCTTCTCCTTTCTCTCCCTCTTCATAAATGTCCTCCTCTTCCTCTCCTTTTTCTCCTTCTCTCCTCTCCTCCTACTTTACCTCTTCCTCTTCTCTGCTCCTCCCCTCCTCTTTTTTTCTTCTTTCACCCCTCCTCCTCTCCTCCTTCCTTCCTCCTCTCTTCATCATCCTCTACCCCTCCCCATTTTCCTCTTTCTCCTCCCTCTCCCCATTCATTTTCTTTTTTTGTACAATTTTTGTCATTATTTGCAGAGGTTCCACATTTTAGCCTGAAATTTCAATTATTCATTTGAATTTTAGTCCTGGGTTTTATTTCATAAAGCGGTTCGTAGAGGTACATGCAGCTCTACAAATACTGATGACCCATTTCCATGTGCGATTAAGCGCCTGGGTTTATCATTGAGTGAAGGAAAGGGTCACCAGTTGTGCATACATCTATGAACAACTTCATGAAACATAACCCAGATCAAGTCTTTTAGATCATACTGAAAGAGTGGCAGCCCAAGATGTAAATATTGCCATCAGATTAATTCAAGGATTTAGCAACTAATATTGTTTTCTTCTGCCATCTCTTTATATATCAATGTAATTGAAATCTAAGTTATTTCCATTCTCTGTGTTTATCAGTTTGTAGATTACCTGTATTCCAAGGACAATGAGATTTGGAATCGTTTCTATGACAACATAACGGATGATATGGACAGGCCTCTTTGTGACTACTGGATAGCATCTTCACACAATACGTGAGTAATTCAAAATGAACATCTACATCTAAATAGTAGCTCATGATGCTAAACAAAAGGGAGCTTCATAGTG
>BQKZ01007122.1:0-15000 GCA_036244855.1 Temnopleurus reevesii | reverse complement strand
AGAAGGGAGTTAAAAGTTCCCAGACTGAAAATAAGTTTCTGAGGTTGTATTTCACATGTGTATCTATAATTTCATCATGATTTTTTTTGCATTTGAGTGAAAACTAAGAAGGGAGAAGAAAGTTTGGGTCAGGCCATTTTCAGATGCCCTGTCAGAGAGGGCAACCAAACAATTAATTTCTTAGCCTCATGTTCATCCATCCTCTTGAAATTACTTTTCATTGTTCATTTTATGTATGATTACAGTTAAATTGAAGTAAAATAGGAGAAAAGCGAAGTGAAACATATCTCTGATATCAATATGGTTTTTTTTTAGGGAGAGTGGGCTCCTCACTACTTTGTGCTGACAAATAACAAGCTACAATGTAGACTACTCAAATGTGACCAACACATAAGCCAGTTTCATACAAATCTTAATTCCTTCCCCGATCTAATCTTTTTAACATATATTTCATTATATTATGTTCACATCAAATAGTTTTAATATCTCTGATAACTTTATATATTTTTAGGGAGAAATGGGCTCCTCAATTCTTTGTGCTGACAGACACCAAGCTAATCTTGTTTACATACATCTTTTTCTGTCATGTTCACATCAAATGGTTTTAACATCTCTAATATTTTTTTTCTGGTTTTCAGGGAGAGTGGGCTCCTCATTACTTTGTCCTGACAGACACTAAGCTGTACTACTCAGAAGAAACCAACACACAGGCAAACCAGGACGATGATGATGATGCAAGCTCTATCGAACTGGTAAGATAATCTCATTTCATCGTCTATTTTCATATCTTCTAAATTTGTACAAAGTCTTCCTGTTTTTATCCATATAAAAAGATTCCAACATGATTTTGTGTTGTTTACCTTTTAAAGCTTGAAAGGGGGCTCTCAATTTTTGATTACCATAAAAAATTGTTAGTAAACACATTAAAAAATACCAAGGAATCTATTTGTTTCCTTTTCTTTGATACACCTTTATTGAGCATAACACAACTTTAAAGGGAAAAAAACATGGATTGATGCGATGACTGATTTCAAATGTCTGTGTCCCAAATAAAAGACTTTTTGAGTCGAGATAAAAGTCCCTGCCACCAAGAATGAGAAAATGAATTTGGAGTCAATTCAGGCCTGATGTGTTTGTACCAGAAGTTGACGTTCCGTAATTTAGAGGCAAAGTTATTAGGGTGCCAAATATATTCAGATTCAGAGAGCTAGATAGTTTTGTAACCAGATAGAATACCTGTTATGTTGCTAAACTTTTATAATGATCTTAGCCATTTCAGAAAACCTTTATACAGGAAGCTCAAAACAAATTTTGTAAACAAAATGGAATGTTTATATTTTCCACATTTCTATAGATATGTTGCAGAATTTGTAACGAATTGGTATTCAAGCATGATTTATTCGCTCCGCTCTGTATTATTGGGTACGCCTAGAATATACTGGGTACTAATTTTATACTCAAAATGAACCACTTCTAGGCTTCCAAACCAGAATGTGAGCTTCACTACCACGAAAATTGGTTCTTCGGAGACCTCAGTAATCCGGATCAACCCGGGAAAGTGGTCGCTGAGGAACTTCTGAAGCAGTCCGACGGCGGAGACGGCACCTTCATTGTTCGGCAGAGTGATCGCTGCCGGAATAGATACTGCATTTCGTTCTGGTATATTACCAGTCATTTTGGAAGGTTTTTTAAACCATTTTATGGCACTGCTTTTAGGATAGGCCACTGTAATTGTACAGCAAGGCTCTGATTGCATGATACTTTTTTTCGTGAAGTTCCTAATTGCTGATGTCATATTTGCACATTGCCCTAGGGTCCTGGTTCTAAATAATCTAGACCTTTTGTAAAGGTGTTGCAAAAGTACAGTCGAGAAGCAAAAGAACTGTATTACTGTTCTGAGATAAAGGTATCACAATCTTAAGAACTACAAAGTTATTGAGAGAAAACTGAAAACCGCTTAATATTAATTGGTTATTCAATGAAGTGTGATAGTTGCTTTGTTGATCACAAGTTTTTATATTATTCAATGAAGTGTGATAGTTGCTTTGTTGATCACAAGTTTTTATATTTTTGATTTCTGTAGTTAAATCTCATTCAGTAAAACATTTGGAAAGGAAACAGTTGGAAGTTGTTTTTATGACTAGATAATCATAACAGACAGAATGATTTGTGAAATAGAATAATCAAAAAGCTCCAATTTCTGATATCCAGTATTTCATAATGCAGTTCGGCAGGATACAGTCAAACCTGCCTGAAGCAACCATTCACAAAAACGGTGGCCATTACAACCAAATAGTCTTTATAGACAAGTATTTGTTGATGCAGGCTTGACTGTACAGTATGTATATTCACAGCTTTAATCATATTTTTCATATGTAACTTTAATATGTAGTGGCATGTTTCATGCAATCAAGAGTTTATAGCTGTACAGTTGTAAGACTTATTTATTTGCTTACTTAACCTAGCACCCATTCCTCGGAGCGTCAACACTGGAGACACAGCTGTGCTGTCGGCAGCCTCTTGCGGAAGCTGGGATGCCAACCGTTTCAGAATATGTGTAAAATGTTAATATCGCAATATCTTTTTTTTTTTCAATTTATATGAGGCCTGCTTTTGTTAAATAATTCATGAAAAATCTTCAGAAATAAAACAAAAGGACTTCTTTTTTGTGGTGCAAACATGAATGAAGTGCTGTTAAAACCCAAAACAGCAAAAAACAACAAGCTGAACACCAGTAAGGGAAACATGATAATGACCGTACTCTCAGCCATTTACTAATGACGAAAGCCTTGAATTCATATGAAATTACACTTAATGCATAATCCAGAACGGTTGGCATCTTTGGGGAGGAGAAACTGAATACCTATGTTACCGATTCATAGCCAGCGCTTGAAATTAATATCATCTATTTTTCTTTCTTGCACCCCATTTCTCCTAACCCTTCCATCGCTTACACAAAACGTGAACTGCGTTTGCATGCCATAGGCTAAACCCAATGAAGAGCTTCACTACTCGGAGCCGTGGTTCCACGGTAAACTGAACACGAATGCTGATCAGGCGCCACGTGTGGTTGCGGAAGACTTACTCACACGATACCAGCATGGCGATGGCACGTTCCTCGTTCGGGAGAGCGAGACGTTCAAGGGAGACTACTCGCTGTCTTTCTGGTACCGCTTCACATTCTTTTACGTTCTGCTTATTATCAACCCATTCAGGATGATTAAACGCTTTTTGTCTTTTGGTTCAAGAATTTTTTTATTTTATGCCCTAAAAATACAGAAGCAGACAGAAATCAAAATCTGTTGTGTTATAATTTTTTGTTTTTGATGTTCGGGGATTTTTCTAGTGAAAAATAACTTCAATTGGCACCTTGATGAAAATGTAAATTGGCAACTCTTTAATTTTTTCATTGAATTTTAAGAAATAAAAATTGATTAGATTTTATTTTTTATTGAGAATATAGCTGAAAGAAAAAAAAAGTGGAAAATCATTAATCCTTCAAGTGGCACCTTGATAAAAATGTAAATTGGCAACTTGTTTATACTTGTTTCACTGAATTTTTAAGAAAGAAAAATCCAATTGAATAGATTTTATTTATTGAGAATATTGCAGAAAGGAAAAAAGGGGAAGATCAATAATCCTTCAGTTGGCACCTTGATAGAAATGTAGATTGGCAACTTCTTATATACTTTTTTTACACTGAATTTTCAAAAAAAGAAATTCAATTGAATAAGATTTTATTTATTGAGAATATTGCAGAAAGAGAATGAAAAGCCTGATATTGCCAATTTTATTGCCAGTTGAGAAGTAAGATGTGAAATAATTATCTTCCTGAATGAGTTAGATAACAATGATTTCTAGCTATTTGTCTTTATATGCATTTATTTTTGCAGAATATTTAAGTTTGATTTTATAGATCAATTACTGACATTATATATTTTTTTAAATTCGGGATTAAGCATCCTGGAATTATTGTGATTTGCTCTTGCTTTTCTTTGATTTACTTTTATAGTATTAATAATACACATTTTTATTTTTTTTTTTGGAATGGGGGTGGTGCAAAGTTCAATTTCAATTTACATCATTAGAAATAGAGCAATATAAGAATAAGAAATTTAAGTTCGATGAAGGGAAATCTTTACGCAAGTAAATTATGTATTGAATGCTATATTATTTACAACATGTTCTTATACTAGCAGGGGAGAATATGATGATCATTGAATCTGATAATGTAGGAAATTTAGAAATTACCACTTCAATCATGTTTAATTAAAGTCAATATTAATATTTCAGTAGTGTTATCAAGTAAAGTTTCATGGATTGGATATGTCCATTATGTTGAAGATATTTTGTTCTCATTAATAAGTCCTGAATGCCCCCAATTTTTCATCGTACTTCTCATAGAAAATTCTGGTGGTGGTTTTTATTTTCATCTGCATGTTCAAAGCCTGAAACCACTCTTTATTTTTTTTTTTTAATCAAAATGTAGATTTTTTTTAGCTTCAAACTTGCATCTTCAATGAACATTTCATTTTGCTGCATTTTCAAATAATTTTATGGTCTATCTGAAAATATTTTGAAAAAAAACCGTAGAATTACAGAAGTTTCTGGTGAAATGGGTGATCTAAAATAATTATCAAATTTTCAACTCTAAACTTAGTATGCTCATTTCTTATAATTTTTATGTAAAAAAATGCATAGAAATAGTGTAGGATACTTGCCATGCAAATCCATGCATTAATTAGATTTGTTGCTATAAATCATGCAAATGAGTTTCAAAATATGCTTGCATTTTGTCTAGATACCTCTTGTACATGCATTTTTCTTTAATTTTTTTTCCCAATTGGGCAGAATGAATACTTTAGATTTTGATATCATATGTTTCTGAGACCTATTAATTTCATAACTGATAATTTTGTTGAGGGAGAAAATTAAGTCTAAGCATTTGGAGGAGTTCAATAACTCATTCTTGCCGTTAGAATTTCAACGCTTCAATTCAGTTTAATGCAATATTAATTTCTTATTGTATGAAAGAACTACATGTTAAAAGATATTTATGTCCTAGTATTTCATGCATTAATCTGAATGAACATACACAATGCCAGATGGTATTTGGTTTAATTTCCCCAGTTTGAAATAAAATGTCTGAGAACATCTTTATATATTTGATAAGTATCATGCAGATTTCTTATACAATCCCTATATTGGTACACACAATTATTATATAGAAAGAAGAAATTGTTTATCATATTCTCATTAAATTATTTCGATTCAAATTCCACTAGCTTTTATATTACTATTTTTGTAAGAAAATTTATTTCATTAGTATAGTTTATTGTTATACCTATCCATTAAAGGTTTACACATTTCACATTTGGTAACATACATTGTAGATTGAAAGTTATATTCCATTCCTCATTCAAAATTGTCTTGTTTTCCTCCCATTTCATTTCTTTGACCCCATCCATATAAAATTCCTATTGTCCATCCTTGAAATCATTTGTCATCCAACTTTTTTTTAATTCAAATATATGGGATAAATTACACACCCCATGGAAATTTGTATTTCAACATTTCAAAATGTCCATTCACAAAATCATTCCAATTGTCATATCATTTATTGGCATTATCATGCGTTGATGTATAATGATAAAACCCAAAAATCATTCGAATTTAATAATTTTTTGACCAAATTCATTCAACATTGATTTGAAATATTGGTTCATAAAAAATTGATATAAAATAATTTTGATTTCTGCAACACAATATTTTTCTTATATTCTCCATCACATTGATCGTAACAAAAATGAAATTGGTGATTTTTTTTCAAACGGATGCATGGGTACTTTATAAATTGGCAACAAATCCCTTCCTTTTACCTTTACCTCAATTCAATCCTCACCATGATTTAAAATATCCTGAACTTGAAATATGGTTGGCTGTCTCTTTCTGACCCCAAACTTTGCTATGGTTCCCAATTGAACTTTGACCTCCTGAAAACTACTACAACTTGACCTCAATTATACCCTAAACTTAATTTCAAATGCCCCAAATTCTAAATATGGTTGCCTCTTCAATCTTTCCTCCAAAATTTGCTATAAATCTAATTGACCCCTGGCCCCTGACCCTTGATCTTGCCCTGGAAATGCACCTTGAACCCTGGTAGGGCAATGGGAAAGGTCAACCACTGCCGCATCAAGTCCAAGCTTGACCGGGGTCAGCCCAAGTACTTCCTGGTTGAGAACACGCCGTTTGAGAGCCTCTACTCGCTCATCAACTACTACCGGAACACGGCGCTCCGCAGCCGCGACCTCGAGGTCAAGCTGAAGGAACCCGTGCCCCAGCCTCCGAGCCACGAGAACAAAGAGTAAGTCGGTGATGAGGTCGATGTTTGTTGATCTCCTCTGCTTGCCAGTGTTTTGCAGAGATTGCTGTTACATGCGTTTCGGCTGGGTGATGAAAACAATCATTTTGTCTGCTTGCTTTGGCAATATCCATCTGTTACAAATGACAGCTCAATGTCAGCTGTGATTTTTGGCCTCAAATCCAGAATGATTGTACTGGCCATTATCTGTTGCTCCCATTCGAGCAAAGAGTAAGTTTAGGAGTTGTTAAAAGGTAACCAACCTCTTTCATTATCGTGCTCTCATAGATTGTAGAAAAATCGGATGACTGAACTTTGAGAATTTGAGCAAAATCGGACAACCTGTTAAAAAATTACGAATTCTGAAATTCTCATTACCATGATAGCAGCTGCTGATGGCGATCTGTGCTGTTGGAAAATTTACATAATCTGAAGCATATTTGCCAACAATTCCTCAAACTCCACAACACCTCAAATTTTCACAGTTTATTCATCTTATTTATCTTCATTTAATGATAACACAACAATTCCAGGGGTAGGTACCCCTTAATGACCAGAAACTCCTCCTCCTCCTTGCCCCCTTGCCCATCCTCCCCTTCCCACGCCATCTCTGGAGGTGGCAGGAACAGAGCCAGGCGTACGTTAGCATGTGGAGACTCCTACTGCACTTTAGTGGTGGTTGTAGTGTTTATAATTAATTGCACTGCATGTTTGTTTATTAATATGTGAGTTGTTTTACTCTCCAACTAACAATGCTCATGGGATGTTGCAAGAAAGTTACAATCGGTCAGCTGGTAAAAAAAAAGTCAAATGGGAAAGACAGAAATTGAAGTGGCTTTTTGTTAATTATTCTAAGAAAATAGCCAGGCAGGTTTATAGATTAAGTAACAACTTGGAATGTAAAAATAGATAAAATGATTTCTTTTCATTAGCAAAAGCATGATAAAAAGGCCATTTTCTGGTCACTCATTGTGATGTTAATGCTGAATTTGTATAAGAACATTTTTTATCAACGTTCTGGAATGGTTTGCAGCTCTGCTCATGCAACAATTATTATGATTGGCTTGTACAAGTAAAAATTCAATTGGAACTTCTGTGCAGCATCCCCTTATAGTTGCTTAATCTTGGTCTGTTAGTTTTGTCCTCTCTTTGGTTTTGGTATCTTTTTAGCATTACTATGTACTGTTTTATGCACTTTGGCTTTATGTAGTTCTGTCAATGCATGCTTGGTGTATATGTGTATACTTTTATGTTGGCTTGCATAAATGTACAAGTCAAGTCGTCCATATTTCTACTGCACATCTTTTTTACATAGCTATCTACAATAGCAGAAATGCCAACCGCATTGGAATATGCATGAAGTGAAAATTCAAATGTGAATAATGCAGCAGCTGATGGAAAATGAGAGAAACTTGAAAATGAGAGAAACTGTAGTCTCAGCTATTCACTTGTGATGAAAGCATTGAATTTATATGAAAATATATGTCATGCATATTCTTGGATGGTTGGCATCTCTGTGTATCAAAATTAACTGTAGTTTTTTTTTTATCTTATTATTTATTCATTAATCGATATTTAAATGAGTATATTACACTTTAGAGAGAGAAAGGTAAGTACACAATATAGTTTCATGCAACCATGAATGGATCACAAGGTCATAGGTTCAAAGCTCATCTCGCACTCTTCTCTCTTCAGCATAACTCACCTCCAACTACTCGATGTCGCACCATCTGCATATTAACACACACACATACTCTCCATGTATATATCTCTATAGCTTCCCATGGATGCCTGTTCAGGCTACCCTCCCCCCAAATATTATCGAACGTAAACACGGGATTAAGCTGTAATAACGAGCCCTTTTAATCCTGCCTCCACTCTCACTCTAACTCCCCACCCCCTATTAACCACAGGGCCTCCTCACGTGTCAATCACTGCCGCATACGCTCTAAGTGCGTCCACGGCAAAACTTGCTTTTACCTGGTCGAAAACCTTCTGTTCCCGAATCTCTATACCCTTGTAAACTTCTACCGTGATCGCTCGATCAAGGGCGGCAACGGCATCACGGTCAAGTTAAAGGAAACTGTCCCCCAGCTGTACGGCCACGAGAATGCTGAGTAAGTTGATGTTATTTCTCCCATGACGATAGTCTTTCTGGTTTAGGTTTTAATTCACCGTGAACAGTGTAGATACCAAGGTTGAGTTTCATAAAGCTGTGCGTAGATCTACGCATGACTGTATGAACGACTGGTGATCCTTTCTTCGGTGTGATTCAGTGCCGGAAGTTATTGTTGAGTGCGAGATTGGATCGTACAGTCTTCTGTAGATCTATGTACAGTTTATGAAACACAACTCTGGTATTATGAAATCTAAAATTGAGCTACCTGACTTGAGATACCTTAATTGTTTATATTGCTATGATAAGAGTATACATATAAACCGATAAAAGTTATACCGATAAAGTCGTTTTTGTAAATCATTCTATCACAATGTATTTATGAATTCATTCAAGAAGGTTTGCGGTTGCACCATGTGGTGTAGGGATATCTTTTAAAAAATAGTCCTGAAAAGGATTGAGCAAAAGCTCAAAAAGATTTTAAAAAACATAAAATTCCGAGTAGAATTAACCAACTCGTCCTCAGTATGCAAATATAATTTCCATTCTTCATTATTTCATAGTACAGAGTAATAAGTTTTGAAACTATCGAATATTTAATTTTCAATTTTTGATTTCTAACATTGATCTATTTGTATGCTTTCTGTATTTAATTTTCAGCACTTTGATACTCAAAAAACTTTTTGTTTCCAGGAGAGGGGCAAGGAAGGGAATTGTAAAATTCTACTAATGAAGTGTTTTCACATGTTACTTGGCCCGTCATGTTCTTTTGAGGCCTGGCAAATATTTACACCATCCCGAAGACTGCTTAGCAACCTTGTTTTAAAACTATTCTGTCAAGTTGTTATTAAGCTGAGAATGACAAGATTGCATACTAGAATATGATCAGTAAGAAATCCATTTTGTGCTTCATGAAAACAGTGCATAGAATTGGCAAATATACATGCAGATGCCCCGGTATATAATGCTTAGTATCGAGCAATATTTCACTGTTTTTGTTTTGGTGTACTATGTGAATGTGCTTTTGAATTTTGGTTTGTTTGTTTGATAACATGTGCAATAGTTTTCTCTGTTAACTTTCTGGATGGTTTCGTTTTATTTTTTGCATGATTGCAATGTTTTATATCTATTGCGCTATTAATGCATACTTGATCTTTTGAAACTTGCATTAATCTGTGCTGGAAATCTAATTTGAGCCCACTGTCTCTTTTACAATCAATTGCTCCTTAAATCTGGTACCACTTGTTCATGTTTTATTGTAACACTTGCAAATATAATTTTCTTGGAAAGCTCCAGGGACTCCAGGGACTGAACTTAAGAATTTGCAGGGGAGCTACAGATAGCTCTCCTAGGTGCTCTCAAGGAGAGTTTCAGGGGAGCTAAATTGGGGTTACAAGGGCCTCAATAAATCACTCCCCCGAAAGCATTTAAGGGGAGCTTTAGGAGAGCAATCGCTCTCACTCCCCTTAAATTCTATTCCTTGCAACTCGCAAGTATTTAGGGGATAAAGCCCAATTGAAACTTTGAGGATGATTAGGACGCTCCTTTGTAAAGAAGAAAAAATGTCTTAAACAAAATTTAATCGCATGTCTTATATACAATAACTATGAAAAGTCAAGTAAAAATCTGACACATTTTTTATAAATGCTCCCTTGGAAAACAAGTGTCAAGTGACGAGGAATCGCACTGATGTCAATTATTGTATAATTTGAAAAATAGTTCCTTTTGTATGGATTGATAATTTTATGTATTTTTTTCTTTTATCTATTTATTCATTTATTATTATTATTTTTTTTTTTGCACTTTGTCAAAAATTAGATTCACATAGCATTGGTGAATTATATACTAATATGTCTTCTTTTATGTTGTCATGGTAACAGCTGGTTCCACAATCGGCTGAATAGACACGAGGCGGAGGACATGTTGAAGAGTGTCCCACAAGATGGCGCTTTCCTCGTCAGGAAGAGCGAGGGCGATAGCGATGCCTTCGCCATCTCTTTCAGGTAATATTTTTGGTTTTTCTCATTTAGGTCAATAATAAAATAATAATAATTTGCATTTATGAAGCGCCTTTTCGTCAGATTCAAAGCGCATTTTAGGGAAGGAAGAAGAAAGACAGAATGAGAATACATTGATTACAAACAAGTAAGTTAACATATCAATGGAGCATATAATTACAACAAAAGGTGTGTTTTCAGCAGTTTTCTATATCTATTCTGTCTTTTATCACATTCCCCACCCCCCACCCACAGAGCGGATGGTAAGATCAAGCATTATCGCATCAAGCAGGAAGGCCGTCTCTTCACTATCGGCAGTGCGGAGTTTGAGAGTCTGGATATCATTAATTTTCAATTTATCATATCTGTTTTGTGTTACAGGCCCTAGGATTCGAGATACTGGAAATGATTAATTTTCAATTTATCATATCTGGTATGTGTTACAGGCCCTAGCATTGCTAAAATAATTCTACCATGAAAATTATTACATATTCTCATCTCTCATTATTCTATCTCTTATCACATCCCCCCCCCNGTTGAAGAGAGTCCCACAAGATGGCGCTTTCCTCGTCAGGAAGAGCGAGGGCGATAGCGATGCCTTTGCAATCTCTTTCAGGTAATATTTTTGGTTGTATTTGATCAGGGCGGTGTTCCACCAAGTTACGAAAGACTTTAAGAACGACTTTACGCACGACTGGTATCACTTTTTGTGCTGAATGGTAAATAATCTTATGCATACTACACTCGATGTAAATGTACTCCAGTCTTTCTGAAAGTTATGCTTAACTTTAAGAAAGATTTGGTGAAACACCGCCCAGGACAAGGCAACATTAATTCTCTTTTCTACAGCACTATGGAAATATAGAATTGTATTTCACAGTAAGTGCATTTGGATGCAAAATAAGCTAAATTACGATGTATCATGGTTTTGCAGAATGTACATACAATGTACATGTTGCTTAGAAAAAAAATTGACCTAAAGATTCTGAACAATTACTGTGCTTATTTTCCTTTTCAGAATTTAATTTGGGTAGCCTTTAGATTAGCATACATATGGGGAGAATTCACTACTCTAAAATATGATGAAAATACACTAGATTTATAATTTTGAAATAAAGAAAATTGTTAGACCCTGCTCTGGAATAGTTATTCCAAAATGTGGAGAAGTGAAATGAAAAATTGATATATCTAAGCAAAAATTATTTAAGTTTTGTTCCTATCCATTGCATTTTATTCCATGTACTCACATAACCTACAGGTAGCCATTTGGCACAAGACTTTAACAATGAAGACCATACAACACAAAAATAATATAACTTACTTTTATTTACATATCACACATTATTATCACAACAATTACTAATTTCTTTCTCTTCTATCACAATTTTTCACCCAATTTTCAGAGCGAACGGTAAGATCAAGCATTGTCGCATCAAGCAGGAAGGCCGTCTCTTCACCATCGGCAGTGCGCAGTCGAGAGTCTGGATACGATTAATTTTCAATTTATCATATCTCTTTTGTGGTACAGGCCCTAGGATTGCTTTGATAATGCTACCATGAAAATTTTTACATATTTTCATCTCTCATTATTCTGTCTTTTATCACATTTTCTTCCCCCCCCCCCCACAGAGCGGACGGTAAGATCAAGCATTGTCGTATCAAGCAGGAAGGCTGTCTCTTCACCATCGGCAGTGCGCAGTTCAAGAGTCTGAATATGATTAATTTTCAATTTATCATATCTGTTATGTGTTACAGGCCCTAGCATTGCTAAAATAATGCTACCATGAAAATTTTTACATAATTTCTCATCTCTCATTATTCTATCTCTTATCACATCCCCCCCCCACCTACAGAGCGGACGGTAAGATCAAGCATTGTCGCATCAAGCAGGAAGGCCGTCTCTTCACCATCGGCAGTGCGCAGTTCGAGAGTCTGGAGGAGTTATGCAACTACTACCACAAGTACCCCCTCTATAGGAAGATGAAGTTAAAGTCTGCCGTCAATCAGGATGTCGTCGATCGTCTCGGAGGGGTGAGTGTGATTTGATTCAATTTGATTTGTTTATAATTACTGTAAAAGATAATATTTAAATGTGCATGAATAATAGCGAATTCACTGAATTTCTGGCATATGTACATGTGCATATATGGGGGGATTTATACTCATGTTTTGCAAGATCCTTGTAGACAAATTAATTGGCAATATGTAGTGAGTGGAAAGTTTTAGCAAATTCATGGTCGCAAAATTAGCAAAGATAAAACCCCCCAAAAATATTTCAACGTAGCCTGTTGAAATCACAGCGCAGTATTTGTAAATTTTCAGCGGGGCTGTGCAGAAGCATGCAGAGAGATATAAGATAGATAATACTCTTCTGAAATTATACTTCGATAGCAATTTTTTATTTGCCAGCTGACTTGCTCTAAGCAATAGTAGTCCATACATCAACTTCGATAGCAATTTACTTTCGCTAATCGTCTGCTCTCAAAATTTCCAAAGTTTCCAAAATTGCTGCACAGTTATTAGATTCTCTGGCATCTTTTAAGCGTGCATGTCAAATTGCCCAAAATTTATTGCTGCACAGTTATGTCAAATTGCCCAAAATTTATTGCTGCACAGTTATGTCAAATTGCCCAAAATTTATTGTAATTTTTCCCTCCAAATTGTCACTTTTTACTACCAAGTGCTTTCACAAGGGGGGGGGGGGGTGTCTTTTCAAATAGACACCAAAGGCAATCTAGTTTTATATAATGTTCTTTCTGTTTTTAATTATGTATTTGAATGATAATGTATTTTCGTATTCATCTTTATTCATGTTTTCGCTTGATGCTCTACCATATGTATGTATTATATTGTTGTTTTTGCTGTCTTTTTTCATGTATGTATATTTATTGTACACAGGGCGTGCTTGTAAAGCAGTTTAAAAAACTGAATGCACCTACCCTGTTCTTAAAGAAGATTATAATAAATAAATAAATAATAATAAAATGCTGAAATACTTTTTTAATGGCTTGACAGGAAGTGGACCCCGAGGATGATTCCATTTATGGCACTGGGGAAATCTACATGGACCCTAACCAGTTTGTACCAAAGGTATGTGTACTTAATCATAGATTCGTAATGGTCGGGATGCAGAAAGTGATGTGAAACGAGCTGATTTATTCACAAGTTGCTTTACATAGATATAACTGTGTACGAAAATAAGGAGAGAAAATTGTACGTATTCTGGAGTATTTTACGTCGAACCACCAATCAGCCATGGTTCCTACGGTGTGCTAAGTGCTTTTGCACGGGGGAGCGTCGGCCCGGAATGGGCTCAGTTCCGGGATCCATCTTGATTTCACTGTATACTATCTACGAAATTTCAATCCATATGTATTTAGCGTAATTTCTTCGTTTTGCATCGGAAGCCCAGCATTGGGCCGCTCCGCAAAAGAAACCCATATAACAAATAAATGTAGGTATGAAAGAAAAATATATAAAATGATGCTTTTATTCGCAAAAATTGATGAAAAAATATGACACTACAAACCGCTGATGAAGTTTATTGTAGAAAGCCTATAGACTTTTGAAAACGCGCGAATGTTACCGGAAGTACCTGTGCCAAGAATCTGGGCCAAAATAACTATTGTGCTGCAGGCGGTCAGATTCGGAGAGCTACATGTATATGCGATGGGGAGAATTCGTTCAAAACAGAAAGGGTTAAAAACCTATATTCTATTTGATATCTTCCACTACAGGTGACTGTAAAAGCATTATACGACTACCAAGCACAGAGGGAGGATGAGCTATCGTTCTGCAAACACGCCATCGTCACCAATGTAGACAAGCAAGATCACGGATGGTAATATCCCACGTAATAGTATACTGTACAGGATTCTTGTTAATTTTTTTTGATAGCAGGTAACTCATGATTCACAGGCGGTTAGTTCCGATAAAAGAGCAGGGGTATTTATTAAAAGAATAATAAATAAACAAATTACTACATGCACTGAGACTCTGTCATCTGACTGGTGATGACTTTAACTATTTAGTTAAGAAAAAGAAATACAAACCGCACATATCTAGACAAATTAATCCTGTTAAGCACTAATTGCATTACCTCTTACAAAAGTTCAATTTCTGAATTCAATGATTCTGAGTGGCTAAGATAATAATAAATAATAATAATAATTGAATTTATATAGCGCTTTTTCCAGAGGATACAAAGCGCTGCTTAAAAAGACATATAAAAAATAGCTACATTAGGAATTATAAAGATGGGTTTTGAGGTGTTTCTTGAAAAGGCTGAGTGATTTGGTATTACGTAGAGATGCGGGGAGACTATTCCAGAGTCGTGGGGCCAGGGACTGAAACCGGCTTGTTTTTTAGACTTTGGAATCTTAAAGGAAGGGGCACAGGTGGTACGGAGAGAATATGACGTTTTCTGCTGTTGAAAGAGTGAGGAGATATAATGAGGAATTGTCGTAGACAGTGATTTATAAGTTTGAACTATTGTGCGGTATTGTATTCTTTTGGAAACGGGA